>CM050514.1:785000-880000 GCA_027563665.1 Antrozous pallidus | reverse complement strand
TGGTCAGAGCTCACTGCTCTGTTCCTGTCCCCCCTCGCTCCCTCCCCAGGAAGAAATGAAGAGGAACACAGCTCTGAGCATGGCAGGCTGGGGTGTGAGGGGGCTGCTTCTCTGAAGACAGTTTGTGAAAGGGAGGTGGGGGACTGAGGATTGTGGGGGGTACTAAAGATTGGGGGGACTGAGGATGGGGTATTGAGGATTGGGGGTACTGAGGATTGAGGGTACTGAGGATTGGGGTACTGAGGATTGGGGGGACAGGATTGCCCTGTCGATGCTGTGCTGCCCTGTGTTTTCTGAGCACGTCCGCAGAGGGGAGCTCCTCAGAACTCGGGGAGGTGGCTGGCTGCTGCGGAGCCTCAGCCCAATCGGGAGCGGAGAGCCTGGGGGTGCTGGTGAGCGCCCCTCGCGGAGGGATGCGGCGGGCCCCCCTTCGTCCTGGGGGTTCTGAGACTCGGAGCGAAATGTCCTTCCCCAAAACCAGCTTCCTGTGGCGATGGGCCAGAGAGGGGCCGGGCGCCGGGGCCCTGAGCCACCCCCTTTCCGGCCGCCCCGTGGGTTAAACACTTCTCTGACCGCAGAGCCTGCCCGCCGGTGTGGCCCAGGGCTGAGCGTCGACCTAGAACCCAGGCACAGTTCTGTCGGTCGGGGCACAGGTCCGGGGCGTGGGCTCCGTCCCGGTGAGGGCGTGCGGGGCAGCCGGTCCGTGATTCTCTCATCACTGATGTTTCTCTCCTCTCCCTTCCTCTCTGAGAAATGACACCCACTGGAGGTCTCCCCTCTTCGCCAAGTGCGCGTTCTCAGCCGTGGGCACAGTCACACCTGTTAGGGTCAGGGTTAGGGTCGGAGTAGGGGTCGTTGTTGGGGTCAGGGTCAGGGTTGGGGACCAGGTCAGGGTCAGGGTTGGGGTCAGGGTTAGGATTGGGGTCGGAGTAAGGGTCAGGGTTGGGGTCAGGTTTAGGGTCGGAGTAGGGGTCGTTCTCGGGGTCAGGGTCAGGGTCAGGTTGGGGCTCAGTCAGCCGCAGCCTCCCCCAGCCCCGGGCACTGCTGCTCGGTGCTCGGCTCCCAGGGCTGGGCTGGGTCAGGCCCGTCCTGTGGCTCCGGGAGCACGCCCTTCCCCTCATGGCTGAGTCACGCTCCCCCACGCGTGTCTGTGAGAGCCTGTGTTGCCCCATCGCCTGTCGGGGACCCGTGGGTGCTGGTGTCCCGGCCTCGGGCCAGGGCTGCAGGGCGGGGTCGGGGTGTCTTGGGGACAGGCTTTCGGGACCTGGGGGGGGGGAACGCTCAGTGGGGCCCTGGGTCCCGGAAGCTGCACCCTCTTCCTGAGGGCCCCCTGCGGGCGGCGGGGACCCTGCGTGTCTGGTTCCCGCCCGGGAGGCCTCCGGGGACCGGCTCCCCCAGTCCGGCCGGCAGCTCCGGGGCCCGAACCAGCCGGGCAGCCTCGCCCTCCGTCCAGGCGGGGCCTCAGCGCAGACCTCGCTCCGCGCCCACAGCCCACAGCGTGTTGGCGTGTCCCGGCCGTGTTCGGGGGCGGAGCCGAACATGTGATGGTGCAGCAGGAGCAGCGTGCGGACCGCTCTGCCTGCCCTTTGACCCTGTCATCCGCTGTCTCCCCCCCCCCCCCAGCTCTGCCCTCCTTTTCTTTTCTGTCTTTACTGGAGGCAGGGTGCATGAAATCTGTGCAGGAGGAGGCCCCCCTTCCCCGGCTGCCGCCGCCGCCTCTGCTCCGGGACCCGCTTCCCCCGCAGCCCGGCTTCCTGAGAGAGGTCATCTGGCCTAATTAGCATATTGGTCTCATTAGCATATTGTGCTTTTAGTGTAGATCGGTCTCAGAGAGGAAGGGGGAGGGAGAGAACTTCAATGATGAGAGAGGATCACGGGTCGGCTGCCTCCCGCACGCCCCACACCGGGGATCGAGCCCGCACCCCGGGCCTGTGCCCTGACCGGGAACCGAACCGTGACCTCCTGGGTCATAGGTCAGAGCTCAACCCCGGAGCCACGCCGGACGCCAGACGGTGAGAAAAAGGCCTTTCGGCACCACAGCAAGTCGCTGGTGAGTTCTAGAATGAGCTCGAGGCCCGGTGCCCCATGAGAGCTGAGCTTCCTCTGCCCCCCTCCCCCCTCCCCGTGTCTCATTTACCGTCTGATCAGAGCCGCCGGCCCCAGAGGTCAGCCGTTCCCCCTCCCGCACCCCCCTTCAGCCTCCCCCCCACCGCCCGCACCCCTCGTGGCCGGAACCAGGTCAGACGGCGCTGGCCAGGCCCCTCCCGGCCGGGTGCTCGCTGGGTGTCGGTTGTGGGCGGAGGGACCCTGTGTGCCGTGCGTCACTGGGGTGGCCGAGTGGAACCCCGTCCCGTTCGGGGGGGAGGGGCGTGTGGCAGCATCGGCGACGCAAGCTCCGGGCCGGGCACAGTGGCAGTGACGCCCGCTGGTCCCTGTCCGTCCGTCCTGGCCCCCAGCCCCGCGCACAGTCAGGCCTCACACGGGGGGCGGGGGAGCAGGCTCTCCCCCGCTGCGGGCACTTGGGAGCCAGCATGGCCCCCCATGAACACGCTTCACCTTTCACAGCACCTTCCACCTTGAACCTTCTATACCTGTGGGGTGCTCACTTGCAGGGGGTGTCCCGGAATGGGGGTTCGGGGTGCTCACCTGCAGGGGGTGTCCCGGGATGGGGGTTCGGGGTGCTCACCTGCAGGGGGCGTCCCGGGATGGGGGTTCGGGGTGCTCACCTGCAGGGGGCATCCCGGGGTGGGGGGTTCGGGGTGCTCACCTGCAGGGAGCATCCCGGGGATGGGGGTTCGGGGTGCTCACCTGCAGGGGGCGTCCCGGGATGGGGGTTCGGGGTGCTCACCTGCAGGGGGTGTCCCGGGGTGGGGGGTTCGGGGTGCTCACCTGCAGGGGGTGTCCCGGGATGGGGGTTCGGGGTGCTCACCTGCAGGGGGTGTCCCGGGATGGGGGTTCGGGGTGCTCACCTGCAGGGGGTGTCCCGGGATGGGGGTTTGGGGTGCTCACCTGCAGGGGGTGTCCCGGGATGGGGGTTCGGGGTGCTCACCTGCAGGGGGTGTCCCGGGATGAGGGTTTGGGGTGCTCACCTGCAGGGGGCGTAACGGGATGGGGGTTCGGGGTGCTCACCTGCAGGGGGCATCCCGGGGTGGGGGGTTCGGGGTGCTCACCTGCAGGGGGCGTCCTGGGATGGGGATTCGGGGTGCTCACCTGCAGGGGGCGTCCTGGGATGGGGATTCGGGGTGCTCACCTGCAGGGGGCGTCCTGGGATGGGGGGACTCCTAGCTCGTTGGGCTCCCCATTTCTGAGTGGCTTTCCCTCGCGTCCCGGGGCATGGGGTGCACGGCAGGTTAGGGGGACGCCCGGCGTGGACCGAGGCTGTGAGGCTGTTCAGCACCTTTGGGTCTTGGTTGGTGCGCAGATGAGGAGGGAGTCCTTTTTGAACCTCAGCCGCCTCCCTCCCCGGGCGTGCTGGGCGGGCTCACCCCAGAGTCGCTGTGAGCTGTGGGTACAAAGGCAGGAAGGAGCCGCCTCGCTCCGCGGAAGCCGTTCGAGTCCACTCCTGTGAACGTGGTCTGAAAAGGCCAGTGGCCCGGGGCGTGGCTCCGTGGACGAGGGTCAGACTGTGACCCAGGAGGTAGGGTGTGATTCCCGGTCGGGGCACAGGCCCGGGTGCGGGCTCCATCCCCAGTCGGGGGCGTGCAGAGGCAGCCAGGCCACGATGCTCTCTCATCATTGGTGTTCCTCCCTCCCTCTCCCTCCCTGTCTAGAATCAGTAAGAATATGTTAAAAAGCCGAAACCGGTTTGGCTCAGTGGATAGAGCGTCGGACTGCGGACTGAAGGGTCCCGGGTTCGATTCCGGTCAAGGGCATGGACCTTGGCTGCGGGCACATCCCCGGTGGGGGGTGTACAGGAGGCAGCTGATGGATGTTTCTCTCCCATCGATGTTTCTGACTCTCTGTCCCTCTCCCTTCCTCTCTGTGAAAAATCAATAAAATACATTAAAAAAATGTTGTTATTGGTTAGGAGGAATGCTGAGGGAGAGCGAGAAACATCAGTGATGAGAGAGAATCATCGATCCGCTGCCTCCGACATCCCCCCTTCCCCGCACGGGACGGAGCCCACAGCCCGGGCCGGTGCCCTGACCGGGACTCAGACGGGACCTCCTGGGTCACAGGTCGGCGCTCAACCCCTGAGCCCCACCGGGCGGGCGGCAACTCGGAATATTTAAATGAGCAGAAGGCGGACAGCGGACACTCCCTCGCTGCCTCCCGGGGCGCAGCCGGCCGGGAAGGGGCGGGAGTCGGTGTTTCTCCGTTATTCCCACCGTCCGGTTCTCGGGTGCTGGCCGCGGGCCGCTCCTCTGCCTTCAAAGTCCCCCGTGAGCATGCGATGTCTGGGGAGCGAGCGCCAGGACCGGCTGGGGAGCCCGGCAGGCTCGCCCCACCTGGGGGTGAGGCCCGCTGAGCCCGCCAAGTCCCCGCCGCCCTCTCCTGAGCACCCCCGATCCCCCCACCCCTCGCCAGACTCCACCGAGGAGGCTCTGGGCCATCGGAGGGCGCGCCCACCATGGGGGGGACATCAGTGTGGCGGGAGCCCCCCTGGGAGCCTGACCGTGCCCCCCACACGCTTGCTGTCCCCCCGTCCCGGGCCCGGCCCGGCGGTTCGCACCCCGGCCGCAGAGTTTTCCGACAGACTGTCCCCGGGAGGAGACGGCGGGCCAGAGGAGCGGCCCTCTGCAGTGACAGCGCGTGTGTCCTGGGAAACGCGCCGCCTTAGACGCTACCCCAACGCGGCGAACTGAGTGCATGGATGACGGCACGCGGCCGTTCCCCCGCCGCACCCCTCGTTCAGCCGTTCCCCCCCCCCCCCCCCACACCCCGTGTTTCCGAAACGAGGGGGCGGGAGGGGAAACCGTTGCCACTGACTGTTTCTGGAACTCTTTCCTCATCCCGAACAGAGGCTCTGGCCTTCTTAAGCAATCGTGCCCCCTCCCCCGGGGCCCGCCCACGGGGCGCCTGCTGCGGGCGGAACGGCACGCCTGTGGTTGGGGGGATGTGGGTTGGGACTCGCCTGCTGGGTGGCTCCCAGGCCGATGCTCGTCACTGAGCCACCCAGTTGGATGCCGTCGCTTTGCTGTTGAATCGGGAGCGTGTGCGGATGGAGCGGCGCCTTTGCTGACCCGCTGGCTCCGCCGTCCGGCGTTCCCCGTTGGGGGAGGGGTCTCGGCAGGTGAGTGTCCGCCTGGGACGGCAGTGGGAGCCCGAATCGGAAAGCCCCCCCCGTCCCTCCCCCCCCAGGCCACCGCTGCTGGACGAAGGGACAGTGAGTGACGGCTGTGCACCTGTGCCCCGAGGCCCCTCTGCTCTGTGTCCGCGTCTGGGGCCTTGGGCGGGGTGAGCGCCTCCCGCCACGCCACGACACGGAGTGACTGACGCCGGGAAGCCCTCGGGCCCTTTTGTCTCGAATTCTGGAAGGTTCCGAGCCCGTGGCCGTCCTCCCGGGTCGGTGCCGAGACCCTTTGGAGCAGGGGGTTCTGGGTAGCGCTCGGCGTGGCCTCCGCCCTGGACGGGGCCTCGGGGGCGCGGGAGTCGTGGGGGCGGTTCGGGGCGGCGTGCGGACACAGTGGCCAGGTCCGAACCGGAGGGGAGCGGGCCGGCGTCTGTGTGTCTGTCCGCCGGGCTGGAGGGAGGAGCACGGCCCCAGTGAGAGAACCGGCCGTCCCGGGGGGGGGGGGGGGGGGCATCGAGGGTGGAAGCGGCTTTCTTTCTTTCTTATTTTTTTTTATTTATTTTATTGTTTAAAGTATTACAAGTAGTAGCACATATGTCTCCCTTCCCCCCCCTCCATTGACCTCCCCCCGGCCTCCCCTACCCCCAGCACACGCCCTCACCCCCCTATCCCCCCCCCAGTGTCTTGTGTCCATTGATCATGCTGATATGCACACAAGTCCTTCGGCCGATCTCTCACAGCCCCCGCCCCCCACCCTCCCCCGCCTTCCCGCTGTAGTTTCTGATCCATGCTTCTTTGCCTCTGTATCTATTTTTATTTCCCCCGTTTCTTTTCTTTAAAAAAAAAACCTTGCATCTGCAGGCTAGAGCACAAGAAATATCAGAGTCCCAGCTTCAGTGTCCAACAGTTCCTTATGTGGGCACGTCAGCCGTGGTATCTGGATGGTGGGCACACGGTGGGAACGCAGGTCCCCCCCTCTCTGGTCTGGTCCTGGGCTGCCTGCTGCCGCCTGCTGGCACGGCGAGGCGCCGCCAGCCCGGTTTTCCTTTCCTGGCGCCTTCGGACGCCGCTGGCTCCGTCTCTTCCCCATAAAAGGTTCCGGGGTCCGTCGTTCCCGCTAACGTTTTTGTATCGTCACGTCCTCCCTGAGCCAGCGCTTACCGGCCACTCTCGGGAAATCGCCCCCCCCCCCCCCGCCTCCTGCCTCCCCCTCCCATCCAGCCTCTCCCCGCCCAGGCTCGGTGCCCGGCCTCCTGCTCGCTGCACACCGGAGACCGGATGGCCCGGGCTCAGTTTCCCCATCCGGAGACGGGCCTGCCGGACAGTGTCCTCCGGGCGGCGGGAGAGGACGGGAGCTTCCGCTGTGACGCCCGGAGCCGTCCGTGGTCAGGAAACGGCCGCCGGAGATTGTGGTCGGGAGGAGCGGTGCGTGCCGCACGGCCGTCAGATTCTCACTTCCTGCGCTTTTCCCAGAACCGGCCCTGCGGCCCCGGCCCTGGTTCTGAAAGCGCCTGCTCCGAGCGGCTCTCCGCTTCGCCCGTGCCGCTCCCACACGCCGCAGACACGAACAGAGCGCGCGTCCTGACTCTGTCCCTGAGCCGCGTTCTGCCGCCTGCCGTGCTGGCGGTCTGGGACCCAGGCTGTGTCCGCGAGGGCTCGGTGCCACTGGTGTCCGTGTCCATGTCCGTGTCCATGTCTGTGTTCATGTCCCCGTTCATGTCCGTGTTCATGTCCCCGTTCATGTCCGTGTTCACGTCCATGTCCATGTCTGTGTTCATGTCTGTGTCCATGTCCCCGTTCATGTCCGTGTTCATGCCCGTGTCCATGTCCGTGTTCATGTCCGTGTCCATGTCCGTGTCCATGTCCCTGTTCATGTCCGTGTTCATGTCCGTGTTCATGTCTGTGTTCATGTCCCCGTTCATGTCCCCGTTCGTGTCTGTGTTCATACCCATGTTCATATCTCCATTCATGTCTGTGTCCATGTCCCCGTTCATGTCCCCGTTCATGTCCGTGTTCATGCCCGTGTCCATGTCCGTGTTCATGTCCCCGTTCATGTCCGTGTTCATGTCTGTGTCCACGTCTGTGTTCATGTCCGTGTCCATGTCCGTGTCCATGTCCCCGTTCATGTCCGTGTTCATGTCTGTGTTCATGTCCCCGTTCATGTCCGTGTTCATGTCCGTGTTCATGCCCGTGTCCATGTCTGTGTTCATGTCCGTGTTCATGTCCGTGTCCATGTCTGTGTTCATGTCCCCGTTCATGTCCGTGTTCACGTCCATGTCCATGTCTGTGTTCATGTCCGTGTTCATGCCCGTGTCCATGTCTGTGTTCATGTCCCCGTTCATGTCCCCGTTCGTGTCTGTGTTCATACCCATGTTCATATCTCCATTCATGTCTGTGTCCATGTCCCCGTTCATGTCCGTGTTCATGCCCGTGTCCATGTCCGTGTCCATGTCCGTGTCCATGTCTGTGTCCATGTCCCCGTTCATGTCCGTGTTCATGTCCGTGTTCATGTCTGTGTTCATGTCCCCGTTCATGTCCCCGTTCATGTCCGTGTTCATGCCCGTGTCCATGTCTGTGTTCATGTCCCCGTTCATGTCCCCGTTCGTGTCCGTGTCCATGTCTGTGTTCATGCCCGTGTTCATGTCCGTGTTCATGCCCGTGTCCATGTCTGTGTTCATGCCCGTGTTCATGCCCGTGTTCATGCCCGTGTCCATGTCCGTGTTCATGTCCGTGTCCATGTCCCCGTTCATGTCCGTGTTCATGTCCCCGTTCATGTCCGTGTTCATGCCCGTGTCCATGTCCCCGTTCATGTCCGTGTTCATGTCCGTGTCCATGTCTGTGTTCATGTCCCCGTTCATGTCCGTGTCCATGTCTGTGTTCATGCCCGTGTTCATGTCCGTGTTCATGCCCGTGTCCATGTCTGTGTTCATGCCCGTGTTCATGCCCGTGTTCATGCCCGTGTCCATGTCCGTGTCCATGTCTGTGTTCATGTCCCCGTTCATGTCCGTGTTCATGCTCGTGTCCATGTTCGAGTCCATGTCTGTGTTCATGTCCCCGTTCGTGTCTGTGTTCATACCCATGTTCATATCTCCATTCATGTCTGTGTTCATGTCCGTGTCCATGTCCGTGTCCATGTCCGTGTCCATGTCCGTGTCCATGTCCGTGTTCATGTCCGTGTTCATGTCCCCGTTCATGTCCGTGTTCATGTCCGTGTTCATGTCCCCGTTCATGTCCGTGTTCATGCCCGTGTCCATGTCTGTGTTCATGTCCGTGTTCATGCCCGTGTCCATGCCTGTGTTCATGTCCGTGTCCATGTCCGTGTCCATGTCCCCGTTCATGTCCGTGTTCATGTCCCCGTTCATGTCCGTGTTCATGCCCGTGTCCATGTCTGTGTTCATGTCCCCGTTCATGTCCCCGTTCGTGTCTGTGTTCATACCCATGTTCATATCTCCATTCATGTCTGTGTCCATGTCCCCGTTCATGTCCGTGTCCATGTCCGTGTCCATGTCTGTGTTCATGTCCGTGTTCATGTCCCCGTTCATGTCCGTGTTCATGCCCGTGTCCATGTCTGTGTTCATGTCCCCGTTCATGTCCGTGTTCATGCTCGTGTCCATGTTCGAGTCCATGTCTGTGTTCATGTCCCCGTTCGTGTCTGTGTTCATACCCATGTTCATATCTCCATTCATGTCTGTGTTCATGTCCGTGTCCATGTCCGTGTCCATGTCCGTGTTCATGTCCGTGTTCATGTCCCCGTTCATGTCCGTATCCATGTCCGTGTTCATGTCCGTGTCCATGTCCGTGTCCATGTCCCCGTTCATGTCCGTGTTCATGTCCCCGTTCATGTCCGTGTTCATGCCCGTGTCCATGTCTGTGTTCATGTCCCCGTTCATGTTTCCGTTCATGTCCGTGTTCATGCTCGTGTCCATGTTCGAGTCCATGTCTGTGTTCATGTCCCCGTTCGTGTCTGTGTTCATACCCATGTTCATATCTCCATTCATGTCTGTGTTCATGTCCGTGTCCATGTCCGTGTCCATGTCCGTGTCCATGTCTGTGTTCATGTCCGTGTTCATGTCCGTGTTCATGCCCGTGTCCATGTCTGTGTTCATGTCCCCGTTCATGTCCGTGTTCATGCCCGTGTCCATGTCCGTGTTCATGTCCCCGTTCATGTCCGTGTTCATGCTCGTGTCCATGTCCGTGTTCATGTCCGTGTCCATGTCCGTGTCCATGTCCGTGTCCATGTCCGTGTTCATGTCCGTGTCCATGTCCCCGTTCATGTCCGTGTTCATGCTCGTGTCCATGTTCGAGTCCATGTCTGTGTTCATGTCCCCGTTCGTGTCTGTGTTCATACCCATGTTCATATCTCCATTCATGTCTGTGTTCATGTCCGTGTCCATGTCCGTGTCCATGTCTGTGTTCATGTCCGTGTCCATGTCCGTGTCCATGTCTGTGTTCATGTCCGTGTTCATGTCCCCGTTCATGTCCATGTCCATGTCCGTGTTCATGCCCGTGTCCATGTCCGTGTCCATGTCTGTGTTCATGTCCGTGTTCATGTCCCCGTTCATGTCCGTGTCCATGTCCGTGTTCATGTCCGTGTTCATGCCCGTGTCCATGTCTGTGTTCATGTCCCCGTTCATGTCCGTGTTCATGCTCGTGTCCATGTTCGAGTCCATGTCTGTGTTCATGTCCCCGTTCGTGTCTGTGTTCATACCCATGTTCATATCTCCATTCATGTCTGTGTTCATGTCCGTGTTCATGTCCGTGTCCATGTCCGTGTCCATGTCCGTGTCCATGTCTGTGTTCATGTCCCCGTTCATGTCTGTGTTCATGCTCCTGTCCATGTCCGTGTCCATGTCTGTGTTCATGTCCCCGTTCATGTCTGTGTTCATACCCATGTTCATATCTCCATTCACGTCTGTGTTCGTGTCCGTGTTCATACCTGTGTTCATGCCTGTGTCCCACTGCGCCGTGGCCGGCAGGATGAGTATGGAGAAGAGAGGACTTGAACCAGTTTTTGTTGGTTTTTGTTGTTAATCTTCCCCGAGGATGTTTCCCGCTGACTTTTTACAGGAGAGAGCGGAGCGGAGTGAGGGGGAGACATCGGAGTGAGAGAGACGTGTCCATCGGTTGCCTCCCACGGGAGCCCGGCCGGGGCCGGGGCTGACCTAGCAGCTGAGGGGTGTGCCCTGGACCGGAATGACCCCGGTCCCTTCTGTGAGTTAGCCACCGACCGCCATACATTTCACTGGTTCCCGTCCCCACGGGGCCCGCGTTAGCCACCGACCGCCATCCATTTTACTGGTTCCCGCCCCCACGGGGCCCGCGTTAGCCACCGACCGCCATACATTTTACTGGTTCCCGCCCCCACGGGGCCCGCGATAGCCACCGACCGCCATCCATTTTACTGGTTCCCCGCCCCCACGGGGCCCGCATTAGCCACCGAGCGCCATACATTTTACTGGTTCCCGTCCCCACGGGTCCCGCATTAGCCACCGACCGCCATACATTTTACTGGTTCCCGCCCCCACGGGTCCCGCGTTAGCCACCGACCGCCATACATTTTACTGGTTCCCACCCCCACGGGTCCCGCGTTAGCCACCGACCGCCATACATTTTACTGGTTCCCGCCCCCACGGGTCCCGCGTTAGCCACCGACCGCCATACATTTTACTGGTTCCCACCCCCACGGGTCCCGCGTTAGCCACCGACCGCCATACATTTTACCGGTTCCCGCCCCCACGGGGCCCGAGCCCGAGCCCAAGCCTGAGCCCCGAGCTGTGCCCCGGCCGGGAGCCGAGCTGTGACTCCTGGTTCACAGGCCGATGCTCAACCCCTGAGCCTGGCGGGGGGGGAGGCGGGGGCCGGGGCGGGGCTGGCCCTGCTCCAAAGGGGCAGTAAACTGTCACCGGGGGTGATTAAAAATAGACATGTCTTCCACTTCGCCGAACACAGACTCGATGAATTACAGGGAGTCACAGTAAATGAGCGAACAGAAGCGGCCCTGGGCCCCTCCCACCGCGGGGAAACGGGGCCACGGACGGAGGTGGCTCCCATGGCTCAGGAGCCACAGAAGCGGGGAGAACCCCCACCTGATTCGTGGCTGTGAAGCCCCTGGCGGAGCCCCGGCCCCGCCCCCGATGGTGGTGACGGGCGGGGGGCGGGGGATATGCGGAGGGCAGCCCGGTCTGGCGGGCGTGGGGCTGGCGCTGCTCACGCCGGCTCCCATCTGCTCAGATTCCCCAGGGATGAGTGGCGGCCCTCAGGGCCATCCCCGGCGCCAGGTTCCCACAGAAGCCGATAGACTCCATCGCCCGTCAGACCTGCCGGCTGGCAGCACGCAAGCCCCGGCAGGCCCGGCCCGGCCGCTGTTCCCCCGAGAAGCCCGGCCCGGCCCGCTGTTCCCCCGAGAAGCCCGGCCCGGCATGGCCCCCTGTTCCCCCGAGAAGCCCGGCCCGGCCCGCTGTTCCCCCGAGAAGCTGGTGTTGGCGCCCGGCCCCAGCCAGGTCGCAGGGCATCGCTGGGGGTGGCGTGGACGCGCTGCCGGCCAGGTGTGCGCCTCGGGCACTGGCTCTTTCCCCCTTCGGGCCAGGCGTGGGCCAGGCGCGGGGAAGGCGTGGGGAAGGCGTGGGGAAGGCGTGGTCTGACGGTTCCCAGAGGGGATCCCAGGTCTCTCTGAGACTCTGAGTGGCGTATTGCAAACTCTTGTTTGTTTAGTTAATCTTCACCCCAGATGTTTCCCCACCGATTGTTAGAGAACATGGAAGGGAGGAGGGGAGAGAGAGAGAGGGAGAGAGAGAGGGAGAGAGAGAGGGAGAGAGAGAGGGAGAGAGAGAGGGAGAGGGAGGGAGAGAAAGAGGGAGAGAGAGAGAGAGGGAGAGAGAGAGGGAGAGAGGAAGAGAGGGAGAGAGAGAGGGAGAGAGAGAGGGAGAGAGAGAGGGAGAGAGGGAGAGAGAGAGGGAGAGAGAGACGTCAGTGACGAGAGAGTATCGTTGGCCGGCTGCCTCCTGCACGCCCCACACTGGGGATGGAGCCCAAAACCCGGGCCTGTGCCCCAACCGGGCACTGGGACTCAAACCCTGACCCCCTGAGACCCCGGCCGGACTGTACAGTCTCCCCAGCAGCTCGCTGCCACCCGGAAGGTGCAGGGTCCCCGCGTTGAGACACCGAGAGGCCGCGACGGGAGCGGGGTGCGCGGGGCTGCCGTTCCGGGTCAGCGGGGAGGCCGCGTCTGACTTGTTGGGGCACGAAGCCGCTGCTCGGCCTGCGCCCCCCGCGCCCGCCCGCCCTGCGCCCCTCGTCAGCGGGGAGACCGGCGCCCGCACGGAGGGTGGGGGGGTCGTCAGCGGACATGGCGGCCCCTCGTTAATGACAGTCGTACGCCGAGGGCGTTGTGAACATTAAATCTCGGAGATTTTCCTGACGCGTTTCCCACGCCGTTACGTCGGCCGGCCGCACAGACACCGTCCGGGCCGCGAAGCCCGTGGCTGCCCCGCCGGGGCCGTGCCGTGTGCGAAGGCGGCTTCGGGGTGAGAATGGGGCAGGGCTCTCCTCGCTCCTGGCTCTGTGGGGACGGCACTGCCCGTGACCCCCCGCCGGCCCCCGCGTGGAGAGGGACCGCCCCCGCTGTCGGCAGTTTGCTCAGCGATGAAGCGAGGCCCGGCCTGGTCACCTTCCCCCGAGGAGGAGCACGAAACGCGGCTTCAGACCAGCGGCCGTGCCGCCCCCGGAGCCGGTCGGAGCCGGTCGGAGCCGGTCGGAGCCGGTGGTGCCCGTGTCCAAAGCCCGGCGCAGCCTCACCTCCGCCCGCCGCCATTCTGTCGTTCCTCCTGGTGCTGAGGCCACCGTGGGCGCCGGGTCCTGGCCTCACACTCACCCCCAAAAAACAACAGCTTCTTACTGACCCCGGAGGGGACGGGAGAGGGGGGGAGAAACCTCAGTGCTGAGAGAATCCCTGACCGGCTGCCTCACACTCACCCCCAAAACAACAGCTTCTCACTGATCCTGGAGGGGACCGGGGGGGAGGGAGAGGGGGGGAACCTCAGTGCTGAGAGAGAATCACCAACCCCTGCCTCCTGAACGCCCCCACGGGGGACCGAGCCCGCAAACCGGCCGGTGCGGCCGTAGGAGTCGAACCCGGGACCCTCAGGCCCAGGCAGCGCCCGTCCACGGAGCCATCCGGTGGGCTGAAGGGGTTCTTTGCAACGAAAGCGACGTCGGGACCTCATTCACGTCCGGGGGCCCCCGAGCGGAGCCGGGCACAGACGGCCGGCAGCCTGTCCCCGGGGCGGGGGCGGGGGCGGGCCGAGGAGCCGGGAGCAGGTGGCGCCGGGCCTGGGAGCGAGGTGCGTCCAGCGGGCGGGGCAGTTTCCGTCCGGGCTCCGGGTGTCGTCCACCCGGACCGGCCCCCTTTCTCCGACCCGCTGCCAACGGAGACCCCGCAGAACGAGCCCCCCGCGCACAGGCCACGGTGCCCTTCCCGCCGTTCCCGTGGCCGTTCCCGTGGCCGTTCCCGTGGCCGTTCCCGTGGCCGTTCCCGTGGCCCTGTCAACGCCTCGTGGCAGTTCTCGGGCTCCTCACACCCCCCCCCTCCGTAGCCGCCACCTCTCGGGGGCCGGGGTGGAGGGTGCGGGTCGCGGGGGGGAGTCCGGGCGGGCGCTGCAGGGCTGTGTCCAGGTGGCTGCAGGGGGAGGAGCTCCTGTGCGGGCGGCGGCGTCCCGCACCCCCCCCCCCCCCCCCCGGGCTCTGTCGCTCGGCGCACGGTCTGACGGCCGAGGCCGCGGGCAGGAGCCTCCCGCCGTCCAGCGCCTTCGATCGTGTTCACACGTCTGTGTGTCCGTTGTGGTCAGATGAGCCAGGCACAGGGCACACCCACCCAGAATGGGACGTGTGCGTGACTGTGCGCCGCTAGCGTGTGCGTGTGCGTGTGTGTGTGTGTGTGTGTGTGTGTGTGTTACATGCGCATTGGTTAGTGATGAGCGATTTGCTGAATGGGGTGCCCGTAGACCCAGGGACACGTGAGCATACCCGGGGGGACCCCTGCGTGGCAGGGGGGCCTGTGAGCAGACCTGGGGCACGCTGCATGGGCAGGAGGACATGTGAGCAGACCTGGGGGACCCCTGAGTAGCAGGGGGGCCTGTGAGCAGACCTGGGGGACCCCTGAGTAGCAGGGGGGCCTGTGAGCAGACTCGGGGTGCGCTGTATGGGCAGGGGGACATGTGAGCAGACCTGTGGGACCCCTGAGTGGCAGAGGGGCCTGTGAGCAGACTCGGGGTGCGCTGTATGGGCAGGGGGACATGTGAGCAGACCTGTGGGATCCCTGAGTGGCAGAGGGGTCTGTGAGCAGACTCGGGGTGCGCTGTATGGGCAGGGGGGCCTGTGAGCAGACCTGGGGGACCCCTGAGTAGCAGGGGGGCCTGTGAGCAGACCTGGGGGACCCCTGAGTAGCAGGGGGGCCTGTGAGCAGACTCGGGGTGCGCTGTATGGGCAGGGGGACATGTGAGCAGACCTGGGGGACCCCTGAGTGGCAGAGGGGCCTGTGAGCAGACTCGGGGTGCGCTGTATGGGCAGGGGGGCCTGTGAGCAGACCTGGGGGACCCCTGAGTGGCAGAGGGGCCTGTGAGCAGACTCGGGGTGCGCTGTATGGGCAGGGGGACATGTGAGCAGACCTGGGAGACCCCCGCGTGGCAGGGGGGCCTGTGAGCAGACTCGGGGTGCGCTGTATGGGCAGGGGGACATGTGAGCAGACCTGGGAGACCCCCGCGTGGCAGGGGGGCCTGTGAGCAGACTCGGGGTGCGCTGTATGGGCAGGGGGACATGTGAGCAGACCTGGGGGACCCCCGAGTGGCAGAGGGGCCTGTGAGCCCTGAGCGGGCGCAGTGCTCCGGGGCTCGTGTGTGGGCTCCCAGAGGCGAGGTGCAGCAAGCGCCAAGCCCTGAGCGCGTTGCTGCCGAGGGACAGGTGTGCCCACGACGGTCCGCGTCCCGTCTCTGCGGAGCCCGGCCGGTCCTGCCCCCAGAATGTCCGGCTCCGGGCGGCTCCGGCAGAAAGAGGCCGTGGTCCTCCGCTGCCCGGACCCGGCGGGCGCTGCTGGCCGTCCCCTTCTGCCCGGCTGCCTCCCCCCCTGTCCCGGGCGGGTGATGGTGCCGGCTGTCGCCCCGCCCGAGAGATCGGGGTTGGTTGGTTCGTTCCTGTGTTTTTATGGATTTTGGAGACGGGGAGGGGGAGGGGGAGGGAGGGAGGGGGGCGGGGGGGGAGGGAGAGGGAGACACCATGTGAGAGAGCGAAGTTCCCCCGAGTCCCACCGGAGCCGGCGGCAGACCCGGGGAGGAGGGGAGGAACCGGCGATGCTGGGACGACCTTCGGGCTCCGGACGGACGCGGCCCCCAGAGCGGGCTCCGGACCCAGCCCCGTGGCAGCTCCCCGGCTGCAGGCCGTGTCCCGCCTGCCGTGCCGGGCGTGGCTGCCACACCGGCTCCCTCGGCTCCGGCCTCCCCCAGCCGCTCCTGCTCCGTGTGGGACGGCCCCACCCGGCCACCCAGTCTCCTGCGTCCCTGTGAGGAGCAGGGGCCGTGGCCTTGGCCTGTGCCTGGCTGGGGTGTCCCCCCTGGCTCTGGGGGGGCAGCAGGTGAGCGGACCGGCTCGTGGGTGGAGACCATGGGGGGGGGACGGAGGCTGTGGCTCCCCCGTGGGTGTCAGGTGGCCCCGCGGGGGGCGGGGGGTGCTCCTGGTGGCAGCGACGATGAGTCCGAGGGTCCCTCGCTCACGGTGCCCTCCTCTGGGCTGCACCGGGAGAGGGGGTGGGGGTGCCCTTTAGCAGGAGGCTCCCGTCTTGTCTCCACCTGGTCTCCCCGGAGCCCGAGGCCCGGAGGCGGGGAGGCAGGGAGGCGGGCAAGTCACAGCCCAGCTCCCCAGTGCAGACAGCCGAGCCGCCCCCCTCTACCCGGCCTGTGTCTTTGGGGTTTGGGGACGGGACTGGACGGGACAGACTGGGGCTCCCTCGGGGACCATGTGGCGGGCGCGATGGCCGTGTGGAAGCTCCTGTAAGCAGAGGCGCTGGCGCTGAGGGCTGAGGGCAGGTGGGGGTGCCGGTGTCTCCCGGAGGCACGGGGCCGCCCCCTGCGCTCGCCCGGCCCTCGCTGCCCCGTGCCCACGGGTCCCTGTCCTCGGGCGCCTGTTCGGGGAGCCCCTGCGGGGACGGGAAGGACGGAGCTCACATCGGGGTCACCGGCCTCGGCGCCCCTCTCGCTGGGGGTCCAAGTCCCTGCTCCCCGGGACCAGGCCTGCTGGTCTGACGGACTCGGCTCGACGGGGAGGATTCAGGAGCCGCGGAGCCGGCCCGTCAGCCACGCTTGGGAGGTGGGGGTGCCCTCAGCTCAGGGCTCGTGCTGCCGAGGGTGCGGAGGAATCCGGGACTTCGAGGTCGCTCTGGAAAAGCTGCCGGAGCCATTCAGCGAGGTGGTGGGAGGGAGGGTCCCGTGGGCCTGGGAGGGCGGGGGGGGGGGTTAGTGCTGCTGTGGGACAGCCGGGGGGGGGGAGGGGCTGGTGGCACACCTGGGCTCTGCCAGTGACCAGGGGCGGTTACGGCTATGGGGTCTGGTGAGGAGTCGAGGGGCACACCGATGTCCACCCGTGTCCACCGGGGTTGGGTCTCCGTGTGCCGGGCTGTGCGTACTTCCTCTCCGAACACGCCCGCCCGCCCCGCGGAACCTGTCGGACCGGTGCTGCCGGAGCCGCTGCGGGGATGAAGGATAAAGGGTAAAGGGGTCACTTCGGTAGAGAGGCCACTGGGAGCCCAGAGCCCAGTCCCTCCCCGATCTCGTCCCCTGCATCTGGGTGACTGTGGCTGGGAGGACAGGGGCCCTCAGCTGGGAGGACTGGGGGGACTCAGCTGGGCGGACGGGGGGACTCAGCTGGGAGGACTGGGGACTCAGCTGGGAGGACGGGGGGGACTCAGCTGGGAGGACGGGGGGACTCAGCTGGGAGGACGGGGGGGACTCAGCTGGGAGGACGGGACTCAGCTGGGAGGACGGAGACTCAGCTGGGAGGACGGGGACTCAGCTGGGAGGACGGGGGGACTCAGTTGGGAGTACGGGGGGGACTCAGCTGGGAGGACGGGGGGGACTCAGCTGGGAGGACGGGGGACTCAGCTGGGAGGACGGGGGACTCAGCTGGGAGGACGGGGGGGGGGACTCAGCTGGGAGGACGGGGGGGGACTCAGCTGGGAGGACGGGGGGACTCAGCTGGGAGGACGGGGGGGGACTCAGCTGGGAGGACGGGGGGGGGACTCAGCTGGGAGGACGGGGGGGACTCAGCTGGGAGGACGGGGGGACTCAGCTGGGAGGACGGGGGGGGATTCAGCTGGGAGGACGGGGGGGGGACTCAGCTGGGAGGACGGGGGGGACTCAGCTGGGAGGACGGGGGGGACTCAGCTGGGAGGACGGGGGGGGACTCAGCTGGGAGGACGGGGGGGGGGACTCAGCTGGGAGGACGGGGGGGACTCAGCTGGGAGGACGGGGGGGACTCAGCTGGGAGGACGGGGACTCAGCTGGGAGGATGGGGGGGACTCAGCTGGGAGGACGGGGGACTCAGCTGGGAGGACGGGGGGGACTCAGCTGGGAGGACGGGGGGGACTCAGCTGGGAGGACGGGGGGACTCAGCTGGGAGGACGGGGACTCAGCTGGGAGGACGGGGGGGACTCAGCTGGGAAGACGGGGACTCAGCTGGGAGGACGGGGGGGACTCAGCTGGGAGGACGGGGGGGACTCAGCTGGGAGGACGGGGGGACTCAGCTGGGAGGACGGGGGGACTCAGCTGGGAGGACGGGGACTCAGCTGGGAGGATGAGGGGGACTCAGCTGGGAAGACGGTGACTCAGCTGGGAGGACGGGGGGGACTCAGCTGGGAGGACGGGGGGGACTCAGCTGGGAAGACGGGGACTCAGCTGGGAGGACGGGGGGACTCAGCTGGAGGACGGGGGGACTCAGCTGGGAGGACGGGGACTCAGCTGGGAGGACGGGGGGGACTCAGCTGGGAGGACAGGGCCTCAGATGGGAGGACAGGGGGGACTCAGCTGGAAGGACGGGGGGGTCTCAGCTGGGAGGACGGGGACTCAGCATGGAGGCTGGGGCCCTGCTCTCGGCTGGAGTCTAGCCGCACCCGGTCTTGCTCTGACGGCCACGCTGCTGCTGGATTGGCCTGTGTCAGGTGCTCTTGGGAGCGGGGCCGCGCGGCCCAGGCCAAGGAGCTGTGCTGGCCCTGAGCCAGAGCCCGCCCGGCCCCCCACTCCGACCCCTCCCCGCCTCGGTTCCGGGAGGACTCCTCCCCAGCACGTCGCACCCACTGGGCCTGAGGAGACCGTGGTGTCCGTGGAGTGGGAACCGTGTGGTGTCCGTGGAGTGGGGACCGTGGTGGCCGTGGAGTGGGGACCGTGGTGGCCGTGGAGTGGGGACCGTGGTGGCCGTGGTGTGGGGACCGTGTGGTGTCCGTGGAGTGGGGACCGTGGTGGCCGTGGAGTGGGGACCGTGATGTCCGTGGTGTGGGGACCGTGGTGGCCGTGGAGTGGGGACCGTGGTGTCCGTGGTGTGGGGACCGTGGTGTCCGTGGTGTGGGGACCGTGGTGGCCGTGGTGTGGGGACCGTGGTGGCCGTGGAGTGGGGACCGTGTGATGTCCGTGGAGTGGGGACCGTGGTGGCCGTGGTGTGGGGACCGTGGTGTCCGTGGAGTGGGGACCGTGGTGTCCGTGGAGTGGGGACCGTGGTGTCCGTGGTGTGGGAACCGTGTGGTGTCCGTGGAGTGGGGACCGTGTGGTGTCCGTGGAGTGGGGACCGTGGTGTCCGTGGAGTGGGGACCGTGTGGTGTCCGTGGAGTGGGGACCGTGGTGTCCGTGGAGTGGGGACCGTGGTGTCCGTGGAGTGGGGACCGTGGTGTCCGTGGAGTGGGGACCGTGGTGTCCGTGGTGTGGGGACAGTGGTGTCCGTGGTGTGGGGACCGTGGTGGCCGTGGAGTGGGGACCGTGGTGGCCGTGGAGTGGGGACCGTGGTGGCCGTGGTGTGGGGACCGTGGTGTCCGTGGTGTGGGGACCGTGGTGTCCGTGGTGTGGGGACCGTGGTGTCCGTGGTGTGGGGACCGTGGTGTCCGTGGTGTGGGGACCGTGGTGTCCGTGGTGTGGGGACCGTGGTGGCCGTGGAGTGGGGACCGTGGTGTCCGTGGTGTGGGGACCGTGGTGTCCGTGGTGTGGGGACCGTGGTGTCCGTGGTGTGGGGACCGTGGTGGCCGTGGTGTGGGGACCGTGGTGTCCGTGGAGTGGGGACCGTGGTGGCCGTGGTGTGGGGACCGTGGTGGCCGTGGAGTGGGGACCGTGTGATGTCCGTGGAGTGGGGACCGTGGTGGCCGTGGTGTGGGGACCGTGGTGTCCGTGGAGTGGGGACCGTGGTGTCCGTGGAGTGGGGACCGTGGTGTCCGTGGTGTGGGGACCGTGTGGTGTCCGTGGAGTGGGGACCGTGGTGTCCGTGGAGTGGGGACCGTGGTGTCCGTGGAGTGGGGACCGTGGTGTCCGTGGTGTGGGGACCGTGGTGTCCGTGGTGTGGGGACCGTGGTGTCCGTGGTGTGGGGACCGTGGTGTCCGTGGAGTGGGGACCGTGGTGTCCGTGGAGTGGGGACCGTGGTGTCCGTGGTGTGGGAACCGTGTGGTGTCCGTGGAGTGGGGACCGTGGTGTCCGTGGAGTGGGGACCGTGGTGTCCGTGGAGTGGGGACCGTGGTGTCCGTGGAGTGGGGACCGTGGTGTCCGTGGTGTGGGGACCGTGGTGTCCGTGGAGTGGGGACCGTGGTGTCCGTGGTGTGGCGACCGTGGTGTCCGTGGAGTGGGGACCGTGGTGTCCGTGGTGTGGGGACCGTGGTGTCCGTGGAGTGGGGACCGTGGTGTCCGTGGTGTGGGGACCGTGGTGTCCGTGGTGTGGGGACCGTGGTGTCCGTGGAGTGGGGACCGTGGTGTCCGTGGAGTGGGGACCGTGTGGTGTCCGTGGAGTGGGGACCGTGGTGTCCGTGGTGTGGGGACCGTGGTGTCCGTGGAGTGGGGACCGTGTGGTGTCCGTGGAGTGGGGACCGTGTGGTGTCCGTGGAGTGGGGACCGTGGTGTCCGTGGAGTGGGGACCGTGGTGTCCGTGGAGTGGGGACCGTGTGGTGTCCGTGGAGTGGGGACCGTGGTGTCCGTGGTGTGGGGACCGTGGTGTCCGTGGTGTGGGGACTCTGGTGTCCGTGGTGTGGGGACCGTGGTGTCCGTGGTGTGGGGACCGTGGTGTCCGTGGAGTGGGGACCGTGGTGTCCGTGGTGTGGGGACCGTGGTGTCCGTGGAGTGGGGACCGTGGTGTCCGTGGTGTGGGGACCGTGGTGTCCGTGGAGTGGGGACCGTGGTGTCCGTGGTGTGGGGACCGTGGTGTCCGTGGAGTGGGGACCGTGGTGTCCGTGGTGTGGGGACCGTGGTGTCCGTGGAGTGGGCGCCGTGTGGCCCCTCGCTCGTTCGGTTCGGAATTGGGGAAACCCGCACAGCAGTGGCGGTGGAGCCAGGGGAGGGGGGCCCGGGCGGCAGTGGGCGTCGTGGGCAGGGCGGTGTTTTGGGGTAACCACGGAGGCTGAGGAGTCGTGCTCCTGTCAGCACGCGTGAGTCACCCACGTCACCGTTAAACAGCACGCTTCCGAGAGGAGAGGCCGTGACCGGGTCGTTGTCCGTCCCCGCCCCCGCGGACCCCTGTGTGCCGCCCACCTCGCTGCCTCCGTCCCTGCGCCCCGCGCCCGGCATCTCGGCCCCCAGAGGCCTGGTCTGGGCAGGCAGCGGGTGTAGCCCCCTAGGGACCCCGCATCTGTCTCCCAGGGTTTGCAGTCTCTCCTCCGAGGGCAGGCTGTGAGAGGACCATCAGCTGGCCGGTGTTGCTCAGTGGTGAGCGTCCACCTGTGAACCAGGAGGTCAGGGTTCAATTCCCGTTCAGGGCACAGGCTGGGGCTGTGGCTCCACCCCCAGTGCGGGGCGTGCGGGAGCCGGCCAATCCGTGATTCCCTCTCAGCATTGTTTCTGTCTCTCTGCCTTCCTCTCTGGGATAATGACAAATGTATGTAAGTTAACCAGATTCAGCACGGCTTTTTAAACAATGATAATGCCTGTCCCCACGTGTCCACATTCTGAGTCCTAGAACCTATGAGTGGGTTTTTATATATATTTTTACTTTCACTTATTTATTTATTTTTTAAAATATGTTTTGTTGACTTTTTACAGAGAGGAAGGGAGAGAGATAGAAAGTCAGAATCATCGATGAGAGAGAAACATTCATCAGCTGCCTCCTGCACGCCCCCCCACTGGGGATGTGCCCGCAGCCAAGGTACATGCCCTTGACCGGAATCGAACCCGGGATCCTTCAGTCCGCAGGCCGACGCTCTGTCCACTGTAGCCACACCGGTTTCGGCAATAACAAATGTCTTTTTCTTTTTCTTTTTAAAAATATATATCTTATTGATTTTTTTCCCTTTTTTTTTTTAACAGAGAAGAAGGGAGAGGGAGAGTTAAAAACTTGGATGAGAAACATCGACCAGCTGCCTCCCGCACACCTCCTACTGGGGATGCTCCCGCAGCCAAGGTTCATGCCCTTGACCGGAATCGAACCCGGGACCCTTCAGTCCGCAGGCCGACGCTCTATCCACTGAGCCACACCGGTTTCGGCAATAACAAATGTCTTTTTAAAAGAACGGTTGAAACCGCTTGTGGGGGGTGCTGCCCTGGACGGGCGTTTTCCGGGCGAAGGGACCGTCTGCCTGTCTCACCTGATGCTGCGTGGGCACCTGTGCCCTGGCTTCCTCGTGGTCGCCGTCCGGCAGGGAGGACGGTCCCCGGGGGGGAGTCCGCTCCCCGGCCTCGCGGCTTTTCCGTCGCCGCCCGCCGCGAACACAGCTCTGCTACCGATCGGCCCCGACGCCTCCTCCCTCCCGTGCCGCTCGCTCCCCTGTATGTCGAGCCCGTGGCCGGTCAGGAGGGGACGGGTCTCCGCCATCCGATCCCTTCGTCCGGCGGCGGGACCTTTGCGGGCCGGGGGCCCTGTGATGTCTGTAACGGCATCTGCGGGCCACGCAGCCCTGTCCGCGCAGACACGGGGGTCAGCGAGCTCCTGCCCAGCCCCAGGCCCGGGCGGGGCGCCGACAGGAAGCGGTGGAGTGACACAGCCGCTCTGTCCGGAGGGCCCTGTCCGTGTGGACAGGCGTGCGCTTGTGTGCCTCTCTGATGGCGCCCGGGGCCGCGCTGTGGGTCAGGGTCGGGTTTCTGCCGCCCGGCCGCTGGCCGCTGACCGCCTCTCTCCCGTCCCCTCCCCTCCCCTCCCCTCCAGGTGCCGGCGGGACCCGGTAGACGCCGATGAGCCCGCCATGGCCGCCCCGGGCGCCCGGTGCTGAGGACTCCCCCGCCCGCTCACCCTTCGTCCGGACGCCTCGGCCGGTGCCAGGACCTACATGCCACAGCGCGCTCGGGGCACGCGGGGCCGGGAGCCGCTGTCGCAGGGGCAGGTGAGGGGGGCGCCCGGGGTCCGGCGTTGGGGGGGGGGTCCGAGGAGGCGTGGGCGCACGCGGGGTCGGCCACGGGCGAAACGACGGGAGCGGTGGCCGTGCTGGGTGTGGCTCGTGGGGACAAGAGTTTGGAGTTGATTCCTGGGGTTAAGGCCACACCCGTGAGAACAACGGAAACGCACGGGCGATAAAACGTGGAGGAGGAGGAGGAAAAGCAGAAGCAGGTAGGGACGTTCCCCCGTGACTCGCCCTTGGATCCTTTAGGGACACCCCCAGCCCCCGGCTCTCCGGTCTTCACTGAATCGGATTGTGTTCGAGAAGGCAAACTGGCTTCGAAATCCCACTTCGAAACAACGCTGCGGATCGGGGTAATCTTCAAAGAGCAGGCAGGCCCTGACCCGTGTGGCTCAGCGGACAGAGCGTCGGCCTGCGGGCTGAAGGGTCCCGGGTTCGATTCCGGTCAGGGGCATGCGCCTTGGCTGCGGGCACATCCCCAGTGGGGGGGCGTGCAGGAGGCAGCTGATCGATGTTTCTCTCTCATCGATGTTTCTGACTTTCTATCCCTCTCTGTAAAAAAAATCAATAAAAGAAATATATATAAAAAAATAAAAAGTGGGCGGTACAGTGAAAGCAGCCGCCTTTCTGAATCAAAGAGCATCTCCAGTTTGTGGCAGCCTCTCCCTCCGGCCTCTTGGCGGGCGGATGCTCATCCTCCGGGCACGCGGAGGGGCAGGAGCCCTCGGGCCGGCTCCTCAATCTCGGCCCCCCCCCCCCCCCCCTTCGGCTCAGCCTCGCGCGGGAACACAGGCTCCACACCAGGCCTCCCACTGGAAGCTAATTTTACGCCTGCAATCTGCTGTCTTGTGATGTTCGCTGCAGATTTAGCTCCGGAATAAACACGCTGCCTTCTCTCCCCTGCGTCTTCGGGGTCTGTTCGCAAGTCAGGGGAGAGTGATCATGAGGTTTATTTTAACGCGGTTTTAAATACCTCGGGGCGTGGAGCGTTTCGTCCCCAATAATTGTGAGGTGCGTGCGGCGTCCCGGCCTGGCGCTGAGCAGCCGCGGGGAGGCCGGCCCCGCGTTCGCCTCGGGCGGGGGGACTCGCGGGGGTCACCAGGGGCCCTCCGACGGGCTTGAATGTTTTATGTGATATTTACATTTTCTAAATATGCTCTATTGACTTTTAGAGCGAGAGGGAGAGAGAGAGAGAGAGAGAGAGAGCGAGAGCGAGAGAGAGAGAGATGAGACTGATGGGCTGCCTCCTGCACGCCTCTCCCCCCGCCCCCCCAGGCCTGGGCCCTGACCGGGAACGGAGCCGAGACCGCCCGGTTCCGGGGTCGGTGCTCAGCCCCTGAGCCCCGCCGGCCGGGCCTGAGCAGTTCGTGTTTCTGAGTTGCCCTTCTTACAAGCCCCCCTGCGCATGGCTGCGCTAAACCGAAAAGTGTGATTGTGGAAATCAGTCCCCATCACTTCATCCAGAAAACTTTCCCTTGGCCGGTCGGCACCATGCGGCCGGCACGGTTCCTGCCTGGGGAGGCGATAATGAAACGGGACCGGGTGTGAGCGGAGAACACAAGTGGGTCCACGCCCAGAGCCGATATGAGGACACCAAGCATAGAGGGAGGGGAGGCGGGGGGTGGGGGTGGTGGTGGTGGTGGTGGTGAAGGGATGGGAAGGGGAGGGGGGAGGGGGAGGGGAGGCAGAGGGGGGGAAGAGGTGGAGGTGGAGGGGAGGCAGCAGGAAGCCCTGTCTGTACCCCAGACCTCCCCAGACCGCCTGGTGCGCGGCGGGGAGGGGTTTCCTCACTCCAGTGACCCAGACCCAGGGCCGCCCACGTGGGGCCATGTTGCATTTACTTATTTTTCCTCAAAGTGAATGCTAGGGTTTGTGTAGAAACGTCAGAAAAAAAAGAAAAAAAAGTATAATTGTGGAAATCAGTCTCCATCACTTCATCCATAGTACTTTCAACATTTTTACTCTAGAGGATCGTGTGTGTATGTGTGTGCATGTGTGTGCATGCGCACTTAAGTGAAATATTGTGGACATTCTTTTAAAGATATATTTGATTGATTTTTTACAGAGAGGAAGGGAGAGGGATAGAAACTCAGAAACATCTATGAGAGAGAAACATTGATCAGCTGCCTCCTGCTCCCCCCCACCCACCCCACTGGGGATGTGCCCACAACCAAGGTCCCCATTAGGCTGCAGACCACCTGCCGGGGGTCTCAGGAGGCGCGGTCTCCCCTACCCTCCCGGGCAGGGTCCCCGCGCACACAGGGTGGCACCCTTCCTGGCAAGCCATGCCCTCCCTGCGCCCCTGCCCATGGTGACTGCTGTCCCCCTCTCCTGACTCCTGCCCCCCTCTTTCTCCCTCTCCCCGCTGCAGGCCGTGACGCCATGGGCAACGCCGAGAGCCAGAGCGCGGAGCACGCCTTCTTCGGCGAGAAGCGCGCCGGCCTGGGCCGCAAGCACACGTCCCGCTCGCTGCGCCTGTCGCACAAGGCGCGGCGCTCCCGCCACGCGGCCACGGCCTCGGGGAAGGCGCCGCCGCGGCGCCCGGAGCCTAGCGCGCGGTCCAGCAGCACCCCCCGCCTCCCGCAGGCGCTGGCCGAGCGCGGCCTGGAACCCTTCGCCGCCGACGGCGCCCTGCAGGCCTTCGGGGACCCCCGGTGGGCCGACCGCGTGGAGATGGGCCTGAGGCCCGCGTCCTGCACCGGCTCCTCCGCCGCGCCCAGCGTGGACGGCGGCGTCGTGCTGGCGGCCGCCTCGGTGCCCAGCATGCCGGGCTCGGAGGAGGGCGCGCCCTGCCCGGCGGAGGGGGGCCGGCGCCCGCGCCCCTGCGCCTGCCCCGCGCCCGGCTTCGCGGAGGCGGCGGGGTTCCGGAAGAAGCGCTCCAAGTCGGCGGACCTGTGGCGGGAGGACAGCCTGGAGCTGTCGCTGTCGGACCTGAGCCAGGGGCCCCTGGGCAGCCGCGAGGAGATGCCCGGCTCCGCGGAGGAGCGGGACTGCGGGGAGGCGCGCGGGGACCCCCGGGCGGGGCGGCCGCTCAGTGCCTGCCCGCGCGCAGCCTCCCTGGGCGACCTGTGCGCCCCGAGCGGCGGGGGCGGGGCGGCCCCCGGGGGGCCCGGCGGGCGGTGCGCGGGCTGCTGCCGGGACCGCGCCTCCGACTCGCCCCGCCGCGCGGAGGGGACGCCCCACGGGGCCTGCGGCGCCTACAGCACCTACAGCACGCTGCCCTGCCGCCGTTCTCACTGCCTGTCTGACGGCGCCCCCGCGCCGCCCGGCCTCCGCGGCAGCTTGCAGGGCCGCAGGGCCCGGACCGCACAGGTAGGTGAGGGCGCAGGTGAGGGGTACCAGGTGAGGGAGGCGCAGGTGAGGGGTACCAGGTGAAGGGGGCGCAGGTGAGGGTGAAGGTGAGGGGTACCAGGTGAGGGGGGTGCAGGTGAGGGAGGTGCAGGTGAGGGGTGCAGGTGAGGGAGGTGCAGGTAAGGGGTGCAGGTGAGGGAGGTGCAGGTGAGGGGTGCAGGTGAGGGAGGTGCAGGTGAGGGAGGTGCAGGTGAGGGGGGCGCAGGTGAGGGGGGTGCAGGTGAGGGGGGCGCAGGTGAGGGGGGTGTAGGTGAGGGAGGTGCAGGTGAGGGTGTAGGTGAGGGAGGTGCAGGTGAGGGGGGTGCAGGTGAGGGGGGTGCAGGTGAGGGTGTAGGTGAGGGAGGTGCAGGTGAGGGGGGCGCAGGTGAGGGGGGCGCAGGTGAGGGAGGCGCAGGTGAGGGGGGTGCAGGTGAGGGTGCAGGTGAGGGGGGCGTAGGTGAGGGAGGCACAGGTGAGGGAGGCGCAGGTGAGGGAGGTGCAGGTGAGGGGGGTGCAGGTGAGGGAGGCACAGGTGAGGGAGGCACAGGTGAGGGGGGTGCAGGTGAGGGGGGCGTAGGTGAGGGGGGCGCAGGTGAGGGCGCAGGTGAGGGAGGTGCAGGTGAGGGGGTGCAGGTGAGGGGGTGCAGGTGAGGGGGTGCAGGTGAGGGGGGCGCAGGTGAGGGAGGTGCAGGTGAGGGGGTGCAGGTGAGGGGGGCGCAGGTGAGGGAGGTGCAGGTGAGGGGGTGCAGGTGAGGGGGGCGCAGGTGAGGGGGGCGCAGGTGAGGGAGGTGCAGGTGAGGGGGGTGCAGGTGAGGGGGGCGTAGGTGAGGGGGGCGCAGGTGAGGGCGCAGGTGAGGGAGGTGCAGGTGAGGGGGTGCAGGTGAGGGCGCAGGTGAGGGGGGCGCAGGTGAGGGAGGTGCAGGTGAGGGGGTGCAGGTGAGGAAGGTGCAGTTGAGGGGGTGCAGGTGAGGACGCAGGTGAGGGCGCAGGTGAGGGGGGCGCAGGTGAGGGAGGTGCAGGTGAGGGGTACCAGGTGAGGAAGGTGCAGTTGAGGGGGTGCAGGTGAGGGCGCAGGTGAGAGGTACCAGGTGAGGGAGGTGCAGGTGAGGGTGCAGGTGAGGGGTACCAGGTGAGGGAGGTGCAGGTGAGGGTGCAGGTGAGGGGTACCAGGTGAGGGAGGTGCAGGTGAGGGGGCCCAGGTGAAGGTTACCAGGTAAGAGGGCACCCAGGTGAGGGGCAGGGTCCCGGGCTTGGAGGAGGCTCGTACTCTGCAGGAGTCACTGGGTGTGCGTAGTGCTGCAGGGCATTCGCCTCCATGCTCTGCGCTCGGGCGAGTGGAGGGGTGGAGGGTGAGGATGCCCAAAGCGAGGTCAGCGGAAGGGCAGCCGTGCACTCTGACCCGGGTTTAGGCGGAGCCAAATGGGCGCGTGGAGGTGAAGTTCTCTCTGAAAGGAGGTCTCAGCCTCATGGGGAGGTGGAGGGGGTGGGAGGTGGAGGGGGATGGGAGGGTGGGGAGGTGAAGAGGGGTGGGGAGGTGCAGGGGTTGGGGAGGGGGAGAGGTTGAGGGGATGGGGGGTGGAGAGGCAGGGGGAGGAGGAGGGCGTGGGGAAATGAGGGCAGATATCCGCATAGATTGCCAGGTCTTGTCCAACAGCAGAGCTTTTTCTGTTTAATTTTCAAAATCTCAGGTGTCTAGCTTTATTCTGGAATTTTAAATTCTCAGATACAAGACATTTGGGGATGCCGATTTTCCTATCCCAGCCCCGCCCCTCCCCTCCTAACCCCGCCCCTTCTTCCTCTTAGCCCCTCCCTCCCCTCCTCTTAGCCCCGCCCCTTCCTCCTCCTAACCCCTCTCCCCTCCCAGCCCCTCCTCTCCCTTCTAATCCCGCCCCCTCTCCTCCCAGCCCCGCCCCTCCCTCCTCCCGGCCCCGCCCCCTCCCAGCCCCAGCCCCTCTCTCCTCCCGGCCCCGCCCCTCCCTCCTCCCGGCCCCGCCCCCTCCCTCCCAGGCCTGTCCCCTCCCTCCTAGCCTCGCCTCTCCAGCTCAGACTTGGAACAGCTGCTGCTGGTTCTGCGTGTCCACTACCCAGTGAGGACAGGCAGGCGGGTGCGGGACTCTGGGCTCTCTCCTGGCACTGCGGGCGGCCGGGAGAAAGGAGGGGGGGGGCGCTGGGAGCTGCCCTGGGTTCGGGGCGGCCCGGTCATCTGTCGCCTTTTGGAAGCTGGCAGCTCCCGCCTGACCAGGAGCCATTTCAATTTCCTGTGCCCGGCGGCCAGCCTGCGGGAGGGACGGAGGGGTGGCCCGGAGGTGTCCGTTCGGACGCCGCCAGCTGGCATGGCTGTGGGGCTGTGGGGACCTTGGGTCTCTGAAAAAGGGAGGGCGATGCCCAGTTTGCTGGCCCGGGGCGGGCAGAGAGGAGCGGGTGTGAAGACAGAATGGAGGGCCAGCATCGCGCTGGTGAGGGGTCTGTGGTGATGATGACCTGAGGGTGCCCCCCTCGAGCCCCCCGGTCCCCGGCAGAGCCCCGAGCCCGGCCTGTGTAGAGGGCGGGCTGGAGGTTCGCTGGTGCGGCTTCCGGTCAGAAATCCGCCCGCCCGTCTGCCTGGGAGGCAGGGTCAGGCCCCAGGGTGACCAGTGGCTGCAGGAGGTCGGGGGAGGGCCGCGGTGCCCTCTGACCTGGTCCAGGCTGGGTTGGATGGTGTGTGGTGGGGAGTGGAGGGGGTGGGGGTCCTGCCCACCAGGGTGACAGGGGAGCCAGGGGCGATGGAGGGGAGGGGTCTGAGAGGCCCGGCAGGCTCCCCACGGAGGACTGGGTCAGAGGTGGGTCAGGGGTGGGCACACGCTGCAGCCTGGGCAGCGAGCTTCCCTTCACCTGGCAGTGCCAGTCGGCACTTTCCCCGGGAGAGCTGAGCGGGGAGCTGCTGTGTCCCAGCTCCGCGCACGGCGGGACCCCTGCGTCCCCCACATCCTGCCGATGGGGTGTGAGCCTTGGGCCCGGGCCACCCCGAGGGGGGCAGAGGCCGCACCCCCGGGAGCCCTCTGAAACGGATGCACAGTGAGCGTCCATTCCAGGCAGGTTACTCTGAGCCAGTCTGTGCCTCAGTTTCCTTCTCTGCGTACTGGGTACAAAACCGGCATCTACTTTAAGTCATTTTGTAAGAGGCCATAAGGAAGGAGGGAAGGAGGGAGGGAGGGCACCTGACCGGTCTCCGGACGCCCTGAGCAGCGCCAGGGAATGCCAGGTGCAGCGTACAGAGTCCCCCACCCCCCACACCCCGCGACCTTGGGCAGGTGGCCCTGTCTCCGATGCCCCCCATGAGAGGAGCGGGGACCAGGTGGGAGGTGGGCGAGGAGGCCTCACGGGGCTGGAAACGGGGCGGGAGTGTTTTCCCTGCCAACGGTAAGCGCCGAGTGAGGATCCCGACCGACGGGAAACAAACGGCAGCGCCTCACCCGCGTCGCCTCCCACGCCCCTGCCGGGCTGGCGCCTTCTCCCAGCCCAGCTCCGAGCTCCGAGCTCCGAGCTCCGAGAGCCGCGTGCATGAGCCTGCGTTCCAGGAGGACCCTTCCGGGGAAGAACCCCTCCTTTGTCCTGTCTGCTGGGCGGCAGTCCTGACCCCCGACCTCCTGGCGCCTGTCACCGCCGCCCCGGGGACCCTGGCGGCCGAGCGGACAGCTGGCCCCAGAGCGTGGCCTCTGCCCGGGAGACTAATTTTTATCGGCAATAATTTTTTTTTTAACCAACAACCGCCTGTGCCGGACCGTCCCGCCGGTCCCGTGGCACTGAGAGCAGAAGGCACTGGCGTCCTCGGGGAGGCTGTCAAAAGTGACACATGGTGCCTGCCCCGCAGTAAGTGCTGAGGGTGTAACTCCGTGTGTTTGAGCACGCGTGTGTGTGCGTGTGCGTGTGTGTGTGTGTGTGTGTGTGTACCTGCTGGTGCATGCAGCTGTCTCCCAGTGGGCTGGTCTGATCGGCGGGAGTGACCCCTTAGCCTGGTGCCTGAGGAGCTTTCTTGTGGGGGTCTCCGTGGACACGGGGCAGGTTGTGGGGTGTCTGTGGACACGGGGCAGGGTGTGTGGTCTCCGTGGACACGGGGCAGGGTGTGTGGTCTCCGTGGACACAGGGCAGGTTGTGGGCGCTGGGAGGCGTGGGGAGGGTCTCGGAGGCTCTCAGAGTCCGGGGTCCACTTCAGAGCATGAAGGCCTGGAACCCAGGTGGTGGAGGCTGGACCCCTGGGAAGATGGTGCCAGGAACGCTGGATGCTGCCTGTGGCTCAATTGTGGGAGCCCGGGGCAGGGGATGGAGCCGGGGGCAGAGGGTGGAGCCGGGGGCTGGGGAGTGGAGCCCGGGGCAGGGGGTGGGGCCCGGGGCAGGGGGAGGAGCCCGAAGCAGGGGGTGGAGTCTGGGGAGGGGGTGGAGCCAAGGGCAGGGGGAGGAGCCGGGGGCAGGGGGTGGAGCCCGGGACAGGGGGTGGGACCAGGGACGGGGGGTGGAGCCCGAGGCGGGTTGCGGGGGTGGAACGGTGGTGGGGGAACCCGGGGCAGGAGGGTGGAGCCCGGGGAGGGGGGGGTGTGGAACCCGGGGCGGTGGCTGGAGCCATGGGCAGGGGGTGGAGCCCTGTGCAGGGGGAGGGGTTCAGGGCAGGGGGTGGAACCCGAGGTAGGGGGGGTGGAGGCCGGGGCGGGGTGGAGCCCGGGGCAGGGGGATAGAGCTGGGGCAGAGGGGGTGGAGCCCCAGTACGTGGGGTGCCCTGGGCATCTGAGCTCATGGGTGTGGGGACGCAGCCTCCGCGGGCGGGCTGCGGGGGCTTTTCAAATCAGAGCAGCTCGGGGACTGGGACTCAGAACCCCGTCTTTCTCGGGGCGCCGAGCCGTCCCGTGGGGCCTGCGGTCGTTCTTCCTGAGGCTGAGCCCGCGGAATGTGCCTCGGCCCAGGGGACCGAGCAGAGCCTACCCTCTGGGAATTCGGGGCGCCCCAGCTCCGTGAGCAACAGGGCTGGGTCCAGGCAGCCGGCCCTTCCTCCCCAACAGGCCGGGTGACATATTCGCGGGGAGATGTGTCCGTGGGCTGCCCGGCCACGTGGGGGGGGGTGGAGTCAGCTCGGCCGGGGGTGGGGAGGCCCCAGGCGCGCACTCAGCTCTCGAGGCCGCCTCTCTGCCCAGCGCAGCCACCGACCGTCCCACAGTCACAGGCGCGGGTCACTGGGGGGCATGGTCCGATGTTCGGGTCCGACCAGGAGGTGAGTGTGTCCAGGCCTTTACTCTCAGGTCCCCGGGGCCTCAGGGTGTCAGGAAAGGGGGGACGGCCGCCGGGGGGACACACCCCTAAGCCATGCCCCTTGGTGGGTGCCTGTTTCCCTCTGCTCCTTCCATCCCTCCCCACCCCCACCATGTCAGGTTTGAGGCCAACAGTGGTTCAGCCTTTGTGAGGACCCCTCGGAGGGCCGCTGTGGCAAAGGGGGAGACGGGAGAATGGCCTGCAGACAGGTCAATGGGTCCGCCTTAGGAGGTGGAGGGGTGGGGAAGCAGAAGCTGAGCTCCTCGCTCCGACCCCCAGCAGTCAGGGGTGTGTTTTCTCCCCAGCCGCCCCCCCTCACCCCTGCCGGAGCGCTGAGAACCCCGCGGGGCTGGCACCCCCTCTCCTCTGTCCGAAGGCTGGCTCCTGGCCACCCCTTCCTCTCCCTCTCCCGTCTGAGCCTGAGACGCGTCTGGCGCCTGCGTTTCGGGGTTCCCTTCTCTCAGAGCGCCGAGCGGCTTGAGCGTGCACCAGACAGTGGGGGAGCTCAGTCGCATGCCCACCGTCAGGGTTGCCCCGAGAGTCAGCGATGGGCGCTCTTGCTGTTCTGCATCGGCGGGGGGAGGAGGACGGTGCTCCTGTTGGTAGGGGGTCTGTCCCCCTGCACCCGGGTGCTTCCTGGCCGTCCGCGGCGGTCGGCACGCAGGACACCGGGAGGTGGGACCGGCAGTCCCGTTGGCGTCCGAGCCGCCCCCCACGCTGCCCTCGGCCCCCTCGGCCCTGCGAGTCCGTCAGAGATGGAGTCGGTCCTTGGTCGCTCTCTTATCCGCTTCCTGTTATGCCTTCACTGGGTCTCCTGCTCGTCTTCCCCTAACAGGTGTCGGCTGTAGAGGGGACCGGCCCGCCCGTTATCGGGGGCACCGGGGAGCCGAGGGGCCAGGTGTTTCCACTGCCACGCTCCCCCCTCCCCCCATACCGCTGTGTGTGTGTGTGTGTGTGTGTGTGGCCGTCCGGTGATGACTTAATGCGTGGAAATTGTGAAGTGATTGCTACAGTCAGGGTAGTTAGCATACCCGTCACCCCATACCACGAGTACCACGTTTAGAAATACATCTTATTGACTTCAGAGAGGGAGGGAGAGACAGTGAGAGAGAGACAGAGAGAGAGAAGCGTCCATGATGAGAGAGAATCCTGACCAGCTGCCTCCCGCACGCCCCACACCAGGGATCGAGCCCACAACCCGGGCCTGTGCCCCGACCGGGAATCGAACCCTGACCTGGGTCACAGGTGGAAGGAAGCTCACCGAGTAGCCACGCCGGACGGCGGGACCGTATTTTGGGTCCGCTCTTAGGTTTCCACACAGACGGACCGTATTTTGGGTCCGCTCTTAGGTTTCCACACAGACGGACCGTATTTTGGGTCCGCTCTTAGGTTTCCATACAAATGGACCGTATTTTGGGTCCGCTCTTAGGTTTCCGTACAAATGGACCGTATTTTGGGTCCGCTCTTAGGTTTCCGTACAAATGGACCGTATTTTGGGTCCGCTCTTAGGTTTCCGTACAAACGCAGCGTGTTCGCCGCAGTCACCGTGCCGGACATCAGACCCCCTTCTGGAGCCGGAACTGCACCTGGTGACCCCCCCCTCCCCCCTCGCTCAGGCGTCACGCTGCGTCCGTGTGCGTGGACGTGCGGCATGCGTGTTTGGCGTCTGCCCGGTTCCCTGGGCGACGGGTCTACCTCCTCGCTGCTCCCCTCGGGCCTGTTCCCGGGGAGGGTGCGGCTGAGGTGCCTGCGGGGGGTGGGGGGCAGGGGTGTGGGCACCGCCCGGCCGGGCCTGCGCGGGACAGGGCCAGCGTGGGCTGGGTCCGGTCCGCCCTGTCGCCTCTCGTTCGAGCCCAGAGCGTTCGTGTTTAAGGCCGTTCAGAGCATCCTGGTAGCTTTTATGCTTTCGAACCACAATGAACTGTGTTGTCACTCAGGCGCCCATCCCGCCTGCCAGAGGCCTGGCGCTGGCCTGGGGGGGCGGGGGGGGGCACTGTGACCTGGTCTCCCCCACCCCACCCGGGGCGGCCACTCCTCAGGGGTTGTCTGTGGAGCTGCCTGAAGCCGAGAGCGAGAGCGGCTCAGACGCCGAGTTCGAGTGGAGCTGCCTGGGCCGGGCGTTTGGATCTGGCCGGGCGCTGCTTTGCCAGAACCCGATGGGCTGCGTCCAGGAATGGAGAGCCCAGCGTCCTGGCGGGGGGGGCGCCGGCCTCGCCCGGGCTGTGAGCAGCCCGCTCCTGCGGGGGCTGGGCCCGCGGGTGTTCAGCTGGGTGCCCGGGAGGCTGGGAGGGCACAGGAGGGCCCCGGGCCCTGTGGGGTGAGTGGCTGTGCTGGAGCCCAGAGTCTCTGGCCACTGACTGCCCAGGAAGGGCCCCTCCCAGGCCTGCCCTTTAAGAGGCGCTCTCAGCTGTTCCTACTTTACCGGGAGGTAACCCGTCCCCAGTCACTGGCTCCCCGCCGGAGGGTGAGGTGCTGAGGGAGGCCTGAGCGGCGCGGGGGGGTGGGGGGGCAGCCTCCCCTCCTGTGCGCAGATGGCGGGGACTGGTCCATGGCGGGAGCTGAGGGCCAGCGCTCCAGCCCGGCTCTGTTCCTGAGCACTGAGTGGTTCTCGCTGGACCGGGCGCCTGACCATGCGTCCCGGCACTCAGCCGGGGGTGGGTTCGCAAGCCAGGCCGAGGGGCCCGAGTGGGAGTGGTCCGGGGTGGGGAGGGGCCCGAGTGGGAGCGGTCCGGGGTGGGAGGGTCCCGAGTGGGAGCGGTCCGGGGTGGGAGGGTCCCAGGTGGGGAACGGTCCGGGGTGGGGAGGGGCCCAAGTGGGAGCAGTCTGGGGTGGGAGGGTCCCGGGTGGGGAGGGTTTTGAGGTGGAGGGGGTTTAAGGGCTGGAGGGTCCGGAGGTGGAAAGGGTGCAGAGTTGGATGGGGGGAGTATTGAAGGGTGGAGGGGTGCAGGGGTGGGGTGTCCAGATTGGAGGGGTGCAGGGGTGGGGTGTTCAGATTGGAGGGGTGCAGGGGTGGGGTGTCCAGATTGGAGGGGATGCAGGGGTGGGGTGTCCAGATTGGAGGGGGTGCAGGGGTGGGGTGTCCAGATTGGAGTGGGGCAGGGGTGGGGTGTCCAGATTGGAGGGGTGCAGGGGTGGGGTGTCCAGATTGGAGAGGGTGCAGGGGTGGGGTGTCCAGATTGGAGGGGTGCAGGGGTGGGGTGTCCAGATTGGAGAGGGTGCAGGGGTGGGGTGTCCAGGATGGACGGTTGCAGGGGTGGGGTGTCCAGATTGGATGGGTGCAGGGGTGGGATGTCCAGGTGGAGGGGTGCAGGGGTATGAATAGGCAGGGGGTGCAGGGGTGGGGTGCCCAGATTGGAGAGGGTGCAGGGGTGGGGTGTCCAGATTGGAGGGGTGCAGGAGTGGGGTGTCCAGGATGGACGGTTGCAGGGGTGGGGTGTCCAGATTGGATGGGTGCAGGGGTGGGGTGTCCAGGATGGACGGTTGCAGGGGTGTGAATAGGCAGGGGGTGCAGGTGTGGGGATGCCCCGTGGCCCCCCGCCCGGCCTGCAGGAGACGCTGCGACCCCGCCTGATGCACCCCCCCTCCCTCCCTCCCGGCCCCCAGGACGTCAACGCGGGCGAGGGCAGCGAGTTCGCTGACAGCGGCATCGAGGGCGCCGCCACGGACCCGGACCTGCTGTCGCGGCGCTCGGCCACGCACTCGAGCTACTCGCCGCCGCCCGGCCGCGCCCTCGCCTTCGCCGGCAGCGACAGCGGCAGCAGCAGCGCGGGCGACGCGGCGCGCCAGGGCGTCTACGAGAACTTCCGGCGGGAGCTGGAGCGCAGCGCGGGCCGCTGCGGCCCCGAGGGCCCCGAGGGCGCGGAGGACGCGGGCTCCGGGCACAGCGACCGCTCCAGCGGCGCCCCCAGCTCCCCGGGCCGCTCCGACGACGCGCTGCGGGCGGCCGCGCAGGGCACGGTGCGCAAGGCGGGCGTGCTGGCCGTCAAGAACCTGCTGGTGCGCAAGAGCCGCAAGGTGGAGCCTGCTGCGCGCAGGCGCTGGAAGCACTACTGGGCGTCCCTCAAAGGTGAGCCCCTCCCCCCTCCTCCTCCCCCACCTCCTCCCCCTCCGCCACCTCCTCCTCTCTCCCCTTTCCCCTCCTCTCTCCTCCCCTCCCCCTTCCCCCTCCCTCTTCCCCCACCTCCTCCCCCTCCGCCACCTCCTCCCTCTCCCCTTTCCCCTCCTCTCTCCTCCCCTCCCCCTTCCCTCTCCCTCTCCCCCCTCCCCTTTCCCGCCCCCCTCGCTGTGGGGCGCAGGCGCTGGAAGCACTACTGGGCGTCCCTCAAAGGTGAGCCCCTCCCCCTCCCTCTTCCCCCACCTCCTCCCCCTCTGCCACCTCCCCTTTCCCCTCCTCTCTCCTCCCCCTCCCCTTTCCCGCCCCCCTCTCTGTGGGGCGCAGGTGCTGGAAACACTACTGGGCGTCCCTCAAAGGTGAGCCCCCCTCCCCTGTTCTCCTCCCCCCCACCTCTTCCCCCTCCTCCTCCCCCTTACCCCTCCCCGTACCCCCTCCCCCTCCCCGCTGCTGCAGGGCCTGTGCGCCCAGGTGAGCTCCCCGGCCTCACCTGCCCCACTGTGCCCGCGCAGAGAAGGTGTAGCCACCGGCTCACCCATCATTGCGTTGTGCTCACTGGACTTAACGTGACATGTAACTTCCGACCACTTTATACACGCACCGGAGGCCGGGGCACGAAATTTGTGCACAGGGGTGGGGGGTGCAGGGTGGTGGTATCCCTCAGCCCAGCCTGCAAAGACGCCAGCATCCTTCACCCCAGCCTCCGGCCAGAGGCTCCTCTCCTCCTTCCGCACAGCCGGCCCTTCCCTCCCTCCTCGCCTGCGCGCCAGGCCCGTGGGCGGACGCTGGGCTCGAGGCCCCAGCTGCCCGACCTCTCCCTCCCCGCAGGCGGGCCGGTGGTGCGGACACTGAGCTCGCTGTCCTGGCCGGCCCGTTCTCTCAGTGGCCGCAGCCATCTTGGTTGGGGTTTATTTGCTCTTGATTGGCTAGCGGGCGTGACATGTGGGTGTGGCTTGATCAGAGGTATGGTCAATTTGCATATTACTCTTTTATTAGGACTAGGGGCCTGATGCATGAAATTTGTGCACTGGGGGTGGGTGATCCCTCAGCCCAACCTGCCCCCTCACACATATTGGGAGCCCTCAGGGATGTCCTACTGACCCCTCACCCCTGTCCAAAGCTTTAGGCCTTGGGCACCCAGCCATCGCCCTGCAATGGGGCCGATGTCTGGCGCTGCCCCGGCTGCCTCGGCCCCGCCCCCTCTCAGCCCTGGCCTTAGCCCCAGCCACTGGCAACCACCCAGCAACCGCCCAGCCCTGGGGGCACCCTGCACTCGGCGCCACGCTGGCCTCCCACATTCCACCTGGCCCCGCCCTCTGCTCCTGATTGGCTGGTAGCGTAGCGAAGGTACGGTCAATTTGCATGTTTCTCTTTTATTAGATAGGCTCTGATTTCAGAGAGGGAGAGGGAGAAGGAGAGACGCATCCATGATGAGACAGGATCATGGCTCGGCTGCCCCCTGCACATCTCCTGGGGATGGAGCCCCCAACCTGGGCCCGAGCCCTGACCTCATAGGTGGGTCATAGGTGGACGCTCAACCACTGAGCACTTTTTTTTAAAAACCTATTTTTATTGATTTCAGAGAGGAAGGGGCGGGGGGAGAGAGAGAGAGAGAGAGAGAGAGAAACATCAATGATAAGAGAGAATCCTTGATCAGCTGCCTCCTACACGTCCCCACTGGGGATTGAGCCTGCAACCCCGGCCTGTGCCCTTGGCCGGAATGGAGCCCGGGACCCTTCAGCCCGCAGGCCGACGCGCTATCCACCGAGCCACACCAGCCAGGGCCACGGACACACTTTCGTGTCCTCACGGGCTGGCGACCATGGGCGCCTGCTCGTCTTCCTTCACTAAACTCGGGGTCCCTCCTGGCCCTGCTGCTCCATGCCTTTATTTTTCCATTAAGCCAGGCGCCCCCTGTAGGCAGCCGGTCTCACGCGCGTCTCGGGAGTGCGCCTCCCGGGCCATTCTTTGTCACGCCGGTCCGAGAAGAGCCTGCCGTGGCGGGGGGCGGGGAGGGAAAGTCACGGGCGGGAGGCCTCTGGGAATCGTCACACTTTTCGGGCGGAAACAGAACAGAACGTGGTCCGTCTCGCAGGGTTCAGCCCGTGCTCAGGCCACCTGAGCCACCCCGTGTTTTGTGAAAAGTCACCGTTTCAGAGTCACACTGGGCATCAGCGTGAGTGTGTACAGACCCGTGTGCACGTGCTAGCGTCTGTCCCCGTCGTTCCGTTCATTACTGCTGTGTTTGTTTTTTAAACATATATCTTATTGATTTTTTACAGAGAGGAAGGGAGAGGGATAGAGAGTCAGAAACATCGATGGGAGAGAATCATCCATCAGCTGCCTCCTGCACGCCCCCCACTGGGGATGTTCCCGCAACCAAGGTACATGCCCTTGACCGGAATCGAACCCGGGACCCCTCGGTCCGCAGGCCAACGCCCTATCCACTGAGCCACACTGGTTTCGGCAATAACAAATGTGTTTTTGTTTTTTTAAAATATATTTTATTGATTTTTTTTTTTTTTTTTTACAGAGAGGAAGGGAGAGGGAGAGTTAGAAACTTGGATGAGAGAGAAACATCGATGAGAGAGAAACATCGATCAGCTGCTTCCTGCACACCCCTCACTGGGGGATGTGCCCGCAACCAAGGTACATGCCCTTGACCGGAATCGAACCCGGGACCCCTCAGTCCGCAGTCCGACGCTCTATCCACTGAGCCACACCGGTCTTGGCTACCACCGTATTTCCACATGTCGGCGTTTTGCGTGTATCTCTGAGGGTGTGCGCGGCTGTCCGCCCACGCTCGGTAGCGTGGACCCTGTAGCACAGCGTGCGCTCCGTCTCACGGTGAGCGGCATGGCGGCCCCTGGGACCCGTCGCCCTGCGTTGGGGACGGGGCTGGTACGTGGGGTCAGGCGGGCCGGCAGGTGCAGAGGACGAGCCGGGAGAAGAAACGGCTGCAGAGGACGGGCCAGGTGACATGGCTTCCGCCCGTGGGGGGCGTGGCAACAGCCGTGTCGGGTCTGGGTGGCCCTGCTCCTGTGTCAGTGCCGCTTCGAGGCTGGGCAGACAGGAAGGGAGCGGGTCCATTAGGCAGTCGGTCCTGCCACACGTCCCGGTGACCCAGACTCTGCCCCTCCCGCCTCCCGGAGCCAGGCCCACCCCCCCCACCCCCCCCCCCCCGCGCCGGCGTGACCATCCCGTGACTCACAGGGGCCCAGCCGCCGTCCGTCTTGTGGCTCAGCTGTTCCCAGAACGTGGTGTCCCCGTGTGCTCAGCCCGGCCCGCCGGCAGGTGCACATTCCGGGGGAGACGGGGGAGGGCGGGGCCGGCCTGAAGCCGCCGCATCTGTCTGCTTCCGGGGGAATGAGTCAGGCCGAGCTGCTGCGAGGGAGGCTGGTGTGGCCGCCTCACTCCTGGGGGCGGGAGGGGGGCCCTGGGGTGCACGGCCTCCGTCGGGGACCCAGCTCAGGGGGGGCCCAGCTTGGGGGACGCAGGTGCCGTCTGTCACCGGGGCGGGTGCAGGCCAGGACACAGCTCACACTCATCTCCCCCCACTTCTCTATCTCTTTTTGCCTCATGCCCATCCTTTTATTTTATTTTATTTTATTGTTTAAAGTGCCTCACGCTGGTCCTGACACTGGAACAGGAGGCGGGGGAGTGGTCGGTTCTGACCCTCCTGCCCCGTCGGGTGTAAACGTGGTGGACAGCTCTGCACACGGCGGTCGGGGAGACTGGGGGTGGACAGTGTGCACCCCAGGCCGGTGGGCCCCTCACTCCTGAGCCTCCGCTTCCTGCCCCGGGCTCCGCCTGTGGCCACGGCGGCCCCTCGTTTCTGCTGTGCCTGCTGCTCGCCGCGGGGTCACCTACGGGGTCACCTACGGGGTCAGGAGCGGGGTCGTCCTGAAAGGGTGCCGGCGGTTTCAGGCGGTCCTTGGGGGAGGGCCTGTCCCGAGATGCCAGCCTCTCCCTCCTCCCCGGCCCAGGGCCCTGAGGCCGGCGCCGCACACGTGCTCCCCGAGGCCCGGGCCCGGGAGCCCCGCCACCGCGGGTCCTGGTGCGTCTCCGGAGGGTCTCCGGCGGAGTGCGGGCGCTGTCTTGGGTGCAGGCCACGTGCTGGCCACGGAGCCGTGGACACGTGTCGCCGTCACCAGTGGCCGGGGAGCCCTCAGGCCCCGTGTTCCCTAGAGGACGTGTGTGACGCGGTCTAACGCAGGACGCAGAGCCGGGAAGGACCCCGAGGCTGCGGGAAGGGTCCCGTGGGCGGGAAGCTGCGATTGGGCCGTGGCTTCCTGGGGGCCACCGTCTTAGCACGGGCGGCCTTCCCGCCTCCCTGGTCTCCCCAGGGTCCTCCGGCCACACTCCTCTGTCCACAGGGTCCCCGGCCACACCCCTCTGTCCTCAGGGTCCCCGGCCACACCCCTCTGTCCACAGGGTCCCCCGGTCGCACCCCTCTGTCCACAGGGTCCCCCGGACACACCCCTCTGTCCTCAGGGTCCCCGGCCACACCCCTCTGTCCGCAGGGTCCCCAGCCACACCCCTCTGTCCACAGGGTCCCCGGCCACACCCCTCTGTCCGCAGGGTCCTCTGGACACACTCCTCTGTCCACAGGGTTCCCCCGGCCACACCCCTCTGTCCACAGGGTCCCCCGGGCGCACCCCTCTGTCCACAGGGTCCCCCGGCCACACCCCTCTGTCCTCAGGGTCCCCCGGCCACACCCCTCTGTCCACAGGGTCCCCCGGCCACACCCCTCTGTCCACAGGGTCCCCCGGACACACCCCTCTGTCCTCAGGGTCCTCCGGACACACCCCTCTGTCCCCAGGGTCCCCCGGCCACACCCCTCTGTCCTCAGGGTCCCCGGGTCGCACCCCTCTGTCCACAGGGTCCCCCGGCCACACCCCTCTGTCCTCAGGGTCCCCTGGCCATATCCCTCTGTCCCAGGGTCCCCCGGCCACACCCCTCTGTCCGCAGGGTCCCCCGGCCACACCCCTCTGTCCTCAGGGTCCCCCGGACACACGGCCCCGGGACCCACGCCCTCCCGTCCCCTCTGTCCGCAGGGTCCCCCGGCCACACGGCCCCGGGACCCACGCCCTCCCGTCCCCTCTGTCCGCAGGGTGCACGCTCCTCTTCTACGACAGCGACGGCCGGGCGGGCGTGGAGCCGGGCAGCGAGCCCAGGCACGCCGTGTGGGTGGAGAGCGGCATCGTGCAGGCCGTGCCCGAGCACCCCAAGAAGGACTTCGTCTTCTGCCTCAGCAACTCCCTGGGCGACGCCTTCCTCTTCCAGGTTCGTGGGTGCCTCCCGGGGGGGGGGACCGCTGCCCACACCCCGGGATGGGGTCCTTCTGGAGTGGGGTCCCTCTGGGTCCCGACAGAAACGGAGGTGGTGGGGGACCGGTGACCAGCCGGGCGGTGCCCGGAGCAGGGCTGTGCGCGGTGGAGGGTCTCCCTGCGGCGGCACAGCTTTCAGAACCGGGTCCGAGCCCGGCCCGGGGCCAGGCTGTGAGCTGCAGGGTGTTGTCTTCTAGAATACTCTTTCAGCCGACACCGGTGTGGCCCAGTGGATAGAGCGTCGGCCTGTGGACCGAAGGGTCCCGGGTTCGGTTCTGGTCCAGGGCATATGCCTTGGCTGTGGGCACATCCCCAGTGGGGGGTGTGCAGGAGGCAGCTGATCCATGTTTCTCTCCCATCGATGTTTCTAACTCTCTATCCCTCTCCCTTCCTCTCTGTGAAAATTCAATAAAATATATTTTTAAAAAATATAAACAAAAAAGTAAAATACTCCGTGAAGCAGTGACATTCGGAGCAACGTAGCCATCCTTCCACCGTCCCTCTTTCCGTCGTCTCGGATCCTGTGCCTCGCGCTCTGGCCGTGGGGCCGCGAACGGCACTTAGAGATGCCGACGGGCTCTCGGCTGCGGGGCTCCACGGGGACGCATCGCCAGGACTTCCCGGGTGCTGGTCAGGGACCATCCTTCACTGGTGCCTGTGGTCAGGACCGCTCAGCTCTGGCCGCTTCCCGCTGAGCTCATGGCTGCTGGGAGCACTGGGAAGGGCTGACCGGGTTCCCGTGCTGCCGAGTTCTCCTGGGACAGGCCCCGGGGAGGCTCCGTGCGGGGGGCGGGGCTGGCAGGCACGAGGAGGGAGCGTGGGGGTGGACAGGGACACGGGGTGAGAGTGCCCCACACAGACGAGAGAGAACGAAGGCAGAGAGGGGAGTTATGTCACCAGGCGACTGGTTTGGTCCCCGGCATTATTTCTATTTGGGACATTAAAGCAGGAAACATAACACAGCGCGTTTGTGTGTGGACAGAAAGGAAACCTGTTAACTCTTTAAAATATATATATATATATATATTTTACTGATTTTCTGCAGAGAGGAAGGGAGAGGGATAGAGAGAAACATCGATGGGAGAGAAATATCCATCAGCTGCCTCCTGCACGCCCCCTACTGGGGATGTGCCCGCAGCCAAGGCACATGCCCTTGACCGGAATCGAACCCGGGACCCTTCAGTCCGCAGGCCGACACGACGCTCTATCCGCTGAGCCGCACTGGTTTGGGCTGTTACTCCTTCTTGAACGGGGTGACGTGGAATGCTCCTGGAGAAGGGTGCACAGACGCGAACACACGGCCCAGTGCAGCCCCTCCCGCACGGGGAGTCTGCCACCCCCACGCGGGTCAAGCACAGACGTGTCTGCAGCGTCTGAGCCCCCGCTGCCCCCCCGGGACGCGCGCAGCCTGTAGCGGCAGAGAGTGAGTGCGCTTTGCCGTCTGAGCACGCTCGGTTCGTCTGGGGCTGTCTTCGTTCCTCCTGCCTCTTGAAGGAGCGTTGGACTGGGTACGGAATTCGCGATTGACCGTGTTGCCTCCAGTGTGGACAGTTCCCCCTGCTCTGGCCGCCGTGGATGCTGGCGAGCTGTCGGCTGTTGGTGGGACGGGGACGGGGATCCCTTTTCCAGATGAGGGACTTCCTTCCCTTTGCTTTGGGGTTTCATGTTGTTTGTCTTTAAACAGTCGGGTTGAAATCCGCCTGTGACTGTAACTATTGACTTCCTTCCGTCTACTCCATCTGGAGTCCCTGAGCGCCTTGTGTGTGTGTAGGTGTGTGTGTGTGTGTTTTAAACCACACGCGTGACATTTTCAGCCGTTATTGCTTCCAGTAGCTCATCTGCCCGTTTCTTCTGTGCCTCCGTCGGGGGCCCTGTTATGTCGGTGTGGGCGAAGACCCCGTGCGCCGTTCTTCGCTCTGGTTCGGTTCTGTCCCCAGACCGGGCCTGGGAGGCTGGGCCTGTATGTCTCAGCCGGAATCCGCTTCCCAGCTCCTCTGCTGACATTTCCGCCTCACTCCCTCTCCATGTCAACGCCAGGATTTGTGTTTAAAAATGACCTTGGTTTAAATGTCTCTCTTGAGCCCAGGCCGGTGTGGCTCAGTGGATAGAAGGGTCCCGACCTGTGGACTGAAGGGTCCCGGGTCTGATTCTGGTCAAGGGCACAGGCCCAGGTTGTTGACTCCATCCCCAGTAGAGGGCGTGCAGGAGGCAGCCAATCCACGATTCTCTCTTATCATTGAAGTCTCCCTCTCCCCCTCCTCCTCCCCTCTCCCCCTCCTCCTCTCCCCTCCCTCTCCCCCTCTCTCCTTCTCTCTCCCCCTCCCCTTCCCCCTCCCCTTCCCCTCCCTCTTACTCGTCCCCCTCCCCCCTTCCCCTCTCCTCCCTCTCTCCCCTTCCCTCTCCCCCTCCTCCTCCCTTTCCCATTCCCCCTCCCCTTCCCTCTCCCCTCCTCCTCCCCTCCCTCCCCCTCTTCCCTCCCTCTCCCCCTCCCGTTCCCCCTCCCCTTTCCCTCCCTCTTACTCGTCCCCCTCCCCCTTCCCCCTCCCCTCCCTCTCTCCCCTTCCCTTTCCCATTCCCCCTCCCCTTCCCTCTCCCTCTCCCCATCTCCTTCCTCCTCCCCCTCCCTCTCCCCCCTCTGAGATCGATAAACATATAAAACATTTCTCTGTCGATATTCTCTATGTGGTGAGATACTCTCCAGCTTCTTCAGACACGATCTTCTTTCGTTCTTTGAAAAGATCCCACGTGCTCGCACGGACGTCCGTCCAGCCGCCCCCACCCCCAGTCTGGCCTCTCTCGGGACGGTTTCTCCGACGGCGGCTTGTCTCGGCCGCATGCCGTCCTTCGCCGTCTCTGTCCGACTCCCGCAGCGACAGCGCCGTCCCTGCCAGCGGCTCCGTGAGGAGCTCTCGCGCGGCCCCTCCGGCCGCCGTGGGCTGGCCCGTGTCTGTGTGTCGGGTTCCAACCTGCTGACGCAGGCGGTGACGCCGAGGCTCACACGGTTGGCCGGGCGGCGGGTGCCGGTGTAAGCCGGGCCCCGTTCTCCGCAGCCCCCGGGGGCCGAAAGGTCCCGTGCCTCCGCTGCTCGCCGGCGGCCATGGCTGTTTCTCCTCCCGGGGTATCTCCGACCGTGTCCCCATCGTGGCCGGCTGGGTCCCTGCTGGCGAGGGAGTCACGGGCTGCTCCCAGGATGTCCTCCTTCGTGTCCGTCCTCACCGAGAATAAGCCGGGGCGTCCCCAAGAGGCACGCACAGTCTGAGTCCTTGAAGGCGGCGTTTGCTGGAGTGAATTCCGTGTTCAGAGTTGAGCTGTCGCTGTTAAAGCGTACATACGTTTGTTGGGGACGCGCGCTCTGTATATACATTTTAGAAAATGTATATATTTTATTGATTCTTTTTTTTTTATTTTATTGATTTTTCACAGAGAGGAAGGGAGAGGGATAGAAAGTCAGAAACATCGATGAGAGAGAAACATCCATCAGCTGCCTCTTGCACACCTCCAACTGGGGATGTGCCTGCAACCAAGGTACATGCCCTTGACTGGAATCGAACCCCGGAACCTTTCAGTTTGCAGGCAGATGCTCTATCCATTGAGCCAAACCGGTTTTGGCTATTTTATTGATTTTTTACAGAGAGGAAGGGAGAGGGATAGAAAGTCAGAAACATCGATGAGAGAGAAACATCCATCAGCTGCCTCCTGCACACCTCCAACTGGGGATGTGCCTGCAACCAAGGTACATGCCCTCGACCGGAATCGAACCCGGGACCCTTCAGTCTGCAGGCCGACGCTCTATCCGCTGAGCCACACCGGTCTTGGCTGTGTATACGTTTTAAATCGATTTTAGAGAAACGTCAGCCGGTGGCCTCCCGCGCAGCCCGGACGGGGCCTGAACGCACAGCCTGTACGTGCCCTGAGCTGGGGCCGGGCCTGCGACCGAGTGCACAGGATGCCGCTTGCCCAGCCGAGCCGCACCGCGGGGGGACGCCCCCCGTGTCCCCGCACCCCCGGTTCAACCCCCTTTGGAACGCCTTTCCTGGCCACGGGGCTGGCAGACCCCGCCCCGTGGGTCACAGTGAACAGGACTCTTGTGGCAGCAGAGGCCTCATTCGTGCGGAGCTCTGGTGCGATGTGGGTGAGGCGTTCGCGCCGCTGACCCGGCAGAGCCCAGAACGGCCCCTTTCGGGGAGAATCCCTGCCCGCGGGACCAGAGGGCGTTCCCCACCTCCTGGTTCCAGCCCGCGTTCCTGGGGTGGCTCTGGGCAGGAGACCTGTGAGTGTGTGTGTGTGAGAGAGTGTGTGAGAGAGAGAGTGTGTGTATGAGTGTGTGTGTGTGTGTATGTGCCAGTGTGTAAGAGTGCATGTGTGTGTGTGAGAGAGTGTGTGTGAGTGAATGTGTGTGTGTGTGAGTGTGTGTGTGTGTGTGTGTATGTAAGTGTGTGTGTGTGTGAGTGTGAGTGTGGAGTGTGTGTGTATATGTGCATATGTGTCAGTGTCTGAGAGTGCGTGTGTGTGTGAGTGTGAATGTGAGTGTACGGATGTGTGTGAGGTGTGTGTGGATGTGTGTGTATGTGAGTGTGTATATGTGTGAGTGTGTGTGTGTGTATCTGCGTGAGGTTGTGTATGTGTGTTTGTGAGAGTGGTGTGAGTGAATGTGTGCGTGTATGAGTGTGTGTGTGTGTACGTATGAGTGTGTGTGTGAGTGTGTGTGTGTGAGTGTGTGTGGATGTGTGTGTATGAGTGCGTGTGAGTGTGTGAGGTGTGTGTGAATGTGTATATGTGTGAGTGTGTGAGAGTGTGTGTGTGTGTGTGTGTGTGTGTGTGTGTGTATCTGCATGAGGTTGTGTGAGTGTGTGAGTTCCTTTTACCCTCATTTCTCACAGACACACTTACGCTGTTTCTTATCTGACTTTAGCCACTGCCTCCTGACTTTCTGTTTGGATGGGCTGATGCTGAGCTGCAGAAATACACCTGCTTCTCCCCACCCTGCCCGTCGTTATGTGAACATTTAGGATGAGCTGTGTTTGGGATTGGCCGCTTGGGAAGTCTAAGAGGTGTCCGTCCCCCTCCATCCCCGCAGACCACCAGCCAGACGGAGCTGGAGAACTGGATCACCGCCATCCACTCGGCCTGTTCGGCCGCGGTTGCCCGGCACCACCACAAGGAGGACACGCTCCGCCTGCTCCGGTCGGAAATCAAGAAGCTGGAGCAGAAGATCGACATGGATGAGAAGATGAAGAAGATGGGTGAGATGCAGCTCTCCTCCGTCACCGACTCCAAGAAGAAGAAGACAATCCTGGATCAGGTGATTGCTCTAGACTCTCACTCTCCTGGGTCAGGTGATCCCTCTCCTGGGTCAGGTGATCCCTCTCCTGGATCAGGTGATCACTCTTCTGGGCCAGGTGATCACTCTCCTGGATCAGGTGAACACTCTCCTGGGTCAAGTGATTGCTCTCTTGGGTCAGGTGATCACTATCCTGGGCCAGGTGATCGCTATCCTGGGTCAGGTGATCACTCTCCTAGGTCAGGTGAGGTCAGGTGATCGCTCTCTGTCTAGACTTAGGTGGAATCCTGAGGTTTGGAGTGGCTTTCAGCTCCCTCCTCTGCCTGCCTGTGGCCACCCCAGCTGCTCAGTGCTTTGCTATGACGGGCAGTCTCCTCGCCATTGCTCACGGTTGGTTGTCGGGCTGAGGGCAGGTCAGCGGAAGGAGGCTGAGACGGACGAAGCCAGCCCGGGGGTGCTGGGCGTCTGGCCTCGGGGGTCTGACCTCGTCTGCACATTATCGGGGTCGGGCTCAGTGGGGAGTCTGCCCTGGGCTCCAGAGTAAACTCAGGGTTCTAGGTTTAGGGGACGGAGAGTGTGGGGTTTTTTTGTTTTTTTGTTTTTTTTAATATATTTTATTGACTTCAGAGAGTAAGGGAAAGGAAGAGAGAGAGAGAAACATCAGTCGTGAGAGAGAATCATGGTTCCTGCTGCCTCCTGCACACCCCACACTGGGATCGACCCCACAGCCTGGGCCTGGGCCTTGACCGGGAATCGAACCCTAACTTCCTGGTTCCTGTGTTGACACTCAGCCAGTGAGCACCGGCTCCCGGCTCCGGTCCTAGGCTGACCTGATCCTATGGACACGCCACATCAGCTTAAGGGGCAGGTCTGATTTTGCCCTAAACCACGAGGGCCTTCTGTGGTCTCCCCTCGGGGGGACAGTGCACCCAGGCTCTGCTCGGCCCCATCCCAGTTCCCACACCCCACTGGTCCTCCCACTTGTCCCCAGACCGCAGGGGGTGTCGGCTCTGCCTTCAGCCCTCCCCTTTCCTCTTCTCCTCGTCTCCTGTGCGAGCAGCCTTTGTCAGTCACCTGATTCCCAGAGTGAACCCCGTTTTCACGTCCTGCTCCTAGTTTGGGCCCTGAGCCCGGCGCGGAGGCCCCGGTTAAGCTGCAAACGGGAGCCCCACCCGGGACACAGGACCTCGTGACGTGTTCCCTGGTCTGACTGAGTTCAGGGCCACGTCTGTGCAGAGACCCTGCTGGCTGGGCACGCGGGGCCCCTCTTCCTGCCGGCCTCTCCCTCTGCCAGCCCCTCCCCCTGCCGGCTGTGCACACGGGGCCCCTCCCCCTGCAGGCTGTGCACACGGGGCCCCTCCCCCTGCCGGCTGTGCACACGGGGCCCCTCCCCCTGCCGGCTGTGCACACGGGGCCCCTCCCCCTGCAGGCTGTGAACACGGGGCCCCTCACCCTGCAGGCTGTGCACACGGGGCCCCTCCCCCTGCAGGCTGTGCACACGGGGTCCCTCCCCCTGCAGGCTGTGCACACGGGGCCCCTCCCCCTGCAGGCTGTGCACACGGGGCCCCTCCCCCTGCAGGCTGTGCACACGGGGCCCCTCCCCCTGCAGGCTGTGCACACGGGGCCCCTCCCCCTGCAGGCTGTGCACACGGGGCCCCTCCCCCTGCAGGCTGTGCACACGGGGTCCCTCCCCCTGCAGGCTGTGCACACGGGGCCCCTCCCCCTGCAGGCTGTGCACACGGGGCCCCTCCCCCTGCAGGCTGTGCACACGGGGCCCCTCCCCCTGCGGGCTGTGCACACGGGGCCCTTCCCCCTGCCGGCTGTGCACACGGGGCCCTTCCCCCTGCCGGCGTCCCAGAACGCAGGTCCCTCCGTGCACCCCTTGGAGGGACGCCCGGCTGGTGGCAGGGTTCGGGGGGTGGGCGCCGGTGCCGGATGGCGCCCTGACGCCGGCTTCCCGCCCTCCCGTCCCCGTGTCCCCGCAGATCTTCGTGTGGGAGCAGAACCTGGAGCAGTTCCAGATGGACCTGTTCCGCTACCGCTGCTACCTGGCCAGCCTGCAGGGCGGCGAGCTGCCCAACCCCAAGCGGCTGCTGGCCTTCGCCAGCCGCCCCACCAAGGTGGCCATGGGGCGCCTGGGCATCTTCTCGGTGTCGTCCTTCCACGCCCTGGTGAGCGGTGCCCTGAGGGTCCCGTGGGAGGCGCCTCGGGGTGTGGGCGGGCGCGGGGTCCCCCCTCTCGGGGAGGTCCTCCCTGACCGGCCGCTCGCCCTCCCCGGGGCTGGGGCTGTGCCGGGGAGACGGGCACTGATTTGGGGACCTTCGTGGCCGTGGGAGCTGGGAACCCTGCACCCCCAGGCAGGGTCATGTGTTCAGCCCGAGGTGTGTGTGTGTGTTTTCACTCCTCACCCGAGGACATTGTCCCACTGACTTTTATTTTACTTATTACTTTTTAAAAATATATATTTCAGCCGAAACCGGTGTGGCTCAGTGGATAGAGCGTCGGACTACGGACTGAAGGGTCCCGGGTTCGATTCCGATCAAGGGCATGTACCTTGGTGGCTGGCACATCCCCAGTGGGGGGTGTGCAAGAGGCAGCTGATGGATGTTTCTGGCTGTCTATCTCTCTCCCTTCCTCTCTGTGAAAAATCAATAAAATATATTAAAAATATATATATATATATTTCATTGATTATTTTACAGAGAGGAAGCGAGAGAGACAGAGAAACATGGATGAGAGAGAAACCTGGATCAGCTGCCTCCTGCACCCCCTCCCCCACCCCCCGGGATGTGACCGCAACCAACATACATGCTCTTGACCGGAATCAAACCCGGGACCCTCCAGTCCGCAGGCCGATGCCAAACCGGTTTCAGCTCCTGTTGATGTTTAGAGTGAGTGGAAGGGCCGGGGAGCGGCACAGAGAGCGACCTCGATGCGAGAGAGACATCGATGGGTTGCCCGCCACTGAGGGATGTATGTGCCCTTGACTGGAATTGGACCGGTGGCCTCCGTCCACGGGCCGACACTCTGTCCGCCGGGCCGGACGGCAGGGCCCACGGGCATTATTTGTGTTTTTAAAAAATACGTTTTTATCGACTGCGGAGAGGGAGAGATAGAAACATCCATGATGAGAGAGAATCCTAGATCGGTTGCTTCCTGGCACACACAACCCCCCCCACTTGGGATTGAACCCGCAAACCCGGGCCTATGCCCTGACCGGGAATCGAACTGGGACCTGGTTCAAAAAAGCTAAACCACTGAGCAACACCAGCCAGGCCAAGTACATGTTTTTTTACCTTAACCTCACGGGAATGGAAATGGTTAAGTGGAGATACATACCTCTCTCTCTCTCTCTCTTTCTGTTACACACACACACACACACACACACGCACACGCACACGCACACGCACGCACACGCGCACACACACACGCACACACATGCGCAAACTCGCACGTATGTAGGGGGCGCGGGTCTCCTCGAGGGTCTGCTCTCACGGTGTCTCCGTCATGGTCAGTGGCAGGTGGAAACCGGCGTCTTCCCCCCGACGTTCTGTCTGGGCCGTGGGCACCTTGCAGATAGCTCTTGGGGTAGGGGTGGGGGGTTAGTTTCCCTTTTTTATTTTTAAAGGAAACACAGCTTTTATTGCTCTTCCTCCTGGACGTAGATCACCAAGGCAGCGAGTGGGGGCTTCACCCCCTCCTGGCCCCGGGCTCTCCATCTCCCGCCTCCTCCCCGCTGACCCTGCCGTCCCTGCACGGGAAGGGGCGGGGGGAGGAGGCGGGCCCCGGGGACCTCTCTCCGATCCCTGGAAGCCCAGACCTCCCGCTTCCTCCCCCTGAGCCCGGTCACAGCCGTGCGCTCGCCCCACGCGCGGGGCCTTTGACGGCCAGAGGGGCGGGCGCCGGGGCCGGGTGTCCAGAGGGAAGGGGGTCTGTGGGGATCGGGGGAAGCTGAGCAGAAGGGACAGCGCATTGGGATTGAACTGGACTCGGAGTGGGGTCCGTGGGGCCCGGGGCACGCAGTCCGGCCATGGCCGGGCGTGCGGCTGAGACGCGTCCGTGATTCTGCGTCCGTTCTGGCGAGTCAGACGCCGACAGGTCGTCTGCGTCCGTGGACAGCTGGGGCCCCGGGTGGGCCCGGTGTGTGTGTGTGTTGGGGGGTGCTGGCTGGCGGGGCGAGCGCCGGCGTTGGAGGGTGCGGCGGCGGGCCCCGGGGTGGGGGGGGGATGGCCAGCGGCCTGACGCGGCCCGCCGCCCGCCCTGTGCGTCCGCAGGTGGCCGCCCGCACCGCCGAGACGGGCGTGAGGCGGCGCTCGCAGGCCATGTCGCGCTCCACCAGCAAGCGCCGCAGCCGCTTCTCCTCCCTCTGGGGCCTGGACGCCGCCTCCAAGAAGAAGCAGGGCCACCCCAGCATCAACCAGGTGGGCCCGGCGGGCGGGCGGGGGGTGGGGGGGGGCGGGCGGCCCCGCCCCCGGCCCCCGGCCCCGCCCCCGTTCTCACGGCCTGTGCGCTGGCTGCAGGTGTTCGGTGGTGAGGAGCCGGACGCGGGCAAGCAGGCTCTGGAGGAGGCCTTTGAGGACGCCGTCCCCGACGGCAAGGTAACGGGCGTCTGTCCACAGGCCGCCCGCGCCGCCGCCTTCGGGAGCAGCAGCGTCCGTCCGTCCTTTTTTTTCCTTTTTCTTTTTAGTGTTAGGATCAGGGCTAGGGCTAGGGTTAGGGTTGTAGTTAGGGTTAGGGTTAGGGTTGTGGATAGGGTTAGGGTTATGGTTAGGATCAGGGCTAGGGTTAGGGTTAGGGCTATGGTTAGAGCAAGGATTAAGGTTAGATTTAGGGCTAGGGCTAGGGCTAGGGTTAGGGCTGGGGTTAGGGCTAGGGCTGGGGTTAGCCTTAGATTTAAGGAGAGGGCTAGGACTAGGTTTAGAGCAAGGTTTAGGGTTAGGGTTCAGCGCCCTCCGTTCTGTCGGCCACAGGCCCCGGAGCCCACGTTTGGGGTTAAGTGTGGCCCCCAGGGAGGCCCTCGGGGCGAGTGGCTCTCGGGCGGTCTGTGGAGGAAGCTCTGTCCAGTCTGGACTGTGTTCTGGGCGTCGGTGAGGAGTTTCCCCCCCCCCCCATGGGGCTGGTGTGGCCTCACGAGGTGCCCAGGACCCTCTGATCGGAGGTTCTTCCTAAAAAGCACTCGCTCCCCCAGTGCATTCGGCAGATCACAGCTCCTCCATCTGGGGCCGGTTCAGGGGGCTCTGGGCCTCTGACTGGGCAATGGGGACCGCTGGCTTGTTCTCCAGCCCCTTTCAGCCTCTGCACATGGACCCCGAGCTTTCAGACCCCAGCGCGGCCGGAGCCGCTCGGCGGGTGCTCCGGGGTTGCCCCTGCGCTCGGCGGGAGCCCTGTTCTCGGCCTCAGAATCGATGAGAGCTTGGGTGCGGGGTGTCCTCAGCCTCAGGCAGGGAGGCGGCCGCCTCAGGAGGCCCCACATGTCCGCGCACTCACCCCGAGGTGCTCCCTCTCCGGGAAGTGGGGGGCGGCTCCTAGGTCCCGTTTCCTCGGCTCTGCACCTCTCAGCCTGCGGGCCCTGAGCTCCGAGGCCGTTCTTGCTGGGTTCTGTGCAGAGCTTGACGGGGTGGATGGGAGGGCCAGTGGCTGAGCTGAGCCAGTGGGTGGGTTAGGTTCCTTCCTCCCCTCCTCCTCCCTCCCTCCCTCCCTCCTTCCTTCTTTCCTTCCTCCCTCTTCCCTCCTCCCCTTCTTCCCTCCTCCCTCCCTCCCTCCCTCTCTCCCTCCCTTCCTTCCTTCCTCCCTCTTCCCTTCTCCCCTTCTTCCCTCCTTCCTCCCTCCCTCCCTCCTTCCTCCCTCCCTCCCTCCCTCCCTCCCTCCCTCCCTCCCTTTAACCCTCCCTCCCTTCTTCCATCTCTTCCTCCCTCTTTCTTCTCCTCCCTCCTCCCCTCCCTCCCTCCCCCCCTCCCTCCCTCCCTCCTTCCCTCCTTCCCTCTCTCCTTCTCCCCTTTTCTTTCCTTTCCCCCTAGGTTCCTTCCAAATTTCCCAGCCTCCCACCCCTGCATGGCCACCTGGGTGTCCTGGACCAGTTGTGAGGTCTGAGGACCGCCCCCCCCCAGCAGCGCTCCTTTCTCGGCACTTTTTCCCCAGGCACCCCCTGTCCTCCCCCCCACCACCCTAATGCCACTGGGCCCTTCCTGAGACTAGGAGGCCCCGTGCCCTGGGGTCAGAGGTCAGTGGCCCCGCGGGCCGCCTGCTGACGCTCCCCGTTGCAGATGGAGAAGGAGATGGTGCTGCCCGGCGCCCACCAGCAGGGCCCCGAATGCGACCTGTGGGCCCACGAGTACTTCCCTCCGTCCTGGTTCTGCCTGCCCGACAGCCGGTCCGTGCTGACAGTCGTGCGGCCCGGAGACTCGGCGCGGGACACGCTGGAGACGGTCTGCAAGGTGAGGCCTTCGGGGTCAGAGCAGGGCCTGGGGGGGCGGGGCCAGGCGGGCAGGGCTCCGCAGGACAGAGGGCCGGTGGGCGGGGCTCCGCTGGGCACAGGGCCGGTGGGCGGGGCTCCGCAGGACAGAGGGCTGGTGGGCGGGGCTCCGCAGGGCACAGGGCCGGTGGGCGGGGCTCCGTAGGAGAGAGGTCCGGTGGGCGGAGCTCCGCAGGGCACAGGGCAGGTGAGCAGGGCTCCGCTGGACACAGGGCCGGTGGGCGGGGCTCCGCTGGACACAGGGCAGGTGGGCGGGGCTCCGCAGGGCACAGGGCCGGTGGGCGGGGCTCCTCAGGGCACAGGGCCGGTGGGCGGGGCTCCGCTGGACACAGGGCAGGTGAGCAGGGCTCCGCTGGACACAGGGCCGGTGGGCGGGGCTCCGCCGGGCACAGGGCAGGTGAGCAGGGCTCCGCGGGACACAGGGCTGGTGGGCGGGGCTCCGCTGGGCACAGGGCAGGTGGGCGGGGCTCCGCAGGGCACAGGGCCGGTGGGCGGGGCTCCGCAGGGCACGGGCCGGGTGGGCAGGGCCAGGAGGGCGGGGTTCTACAGGACACAGGGCTGGTGGACTGGGCTCCGCTGGACACAGGGCCGGTGGGCGGGGCTCCGCAGGGCACGGGCCGGGTGGGCAGGGCCAGGAGGGCGGGGCTCCACAGGACACAGGGCCGGTGGGCGGGGCTCCTCAGGGTAGGCGGGAGGGGTTCCGCAGGGCACGGGCAGGAGCGAGCCTTCCCCTTGGCGGGGCCGGGCCCTTTCCAGCGGCTTCCGGAGGCCGTGTGAGCTGTGAGTGCCTCCCTGCTCGCGTCCCAGTCCGTAGAGAATTGGGTCGGGGTCATGGCAACGCGAACCCCCCTTTCAGACTCGGAAAGCCCCGAGGCCGGCCTGCGTGCTCCGGCAGAGTGTGCGGTCACCGATACGCGGGCCGGTCACCCGTGTGCGGGCAGGGCGGCACTTTCCCCACCACGGCCCCTGGAGTTACAGCTCATCCTCAGGCCGGACACGCCTGGCTCCCCTGACCGCCGGCTCCTCGGCTTCACCCCTCAGCCCTCCAGGGCCGAGGCTCCGTCCGGACTGGGCCCTGTGTCTGCAGCCCCCGGGCGCGGCCGGCGCCCCCGCAGGGAGGGGGTGTCAGGCAGCCTGGTGGGCGTGTCCCGGGCGAACACCCACGGCGACCACGGGCTTTCAGGCGGATGGTTCCCGGGGCCAGGACCCCACGCGGTTTCCCTCTTGTTCCCTCCCCCGGGGTGGGAAGCAGGTGGGGGGGCACCCAGTCCCCTTTCTGACCTGGGGTTTCGCGAGGATCGTGAGAATTCCCTCCCCGAGGCCCAGGTCGTGCTCGCTTCCCGCCCGCACGCGCCTCCTCGAATTGTCTCGGGTCCGAGTGCATCGCAGGCGCCACGGAGCGGCCTGTGCTCAGCGAGAGGAGCTGGCGTCCGGGTTCCGCTGCGAAGCGTTCGGGCGGCCGACACCGTCCCCCGGGATCTGGAGGCCGAGTCCTGGGGACCCGCCCCCTCCTCCCTGACCCTCTCCCTCCCTCTGCTCCGCCCACAGACGCACCAGCTGGACCCCGCGGCGCACTGCCTGCGGCTGCGGCTCCTGGGGCCGGCCGGACTGCGGGTGTACGAGCCGCAGCCCGAGGAGGACCTGTACGAGCTGGTAGGCCGCCCCCAGGCCGCGGGGGCGGGAACCCACGGGCGCTGGGCGGGGGGTGTCCGGTGAGGGGGCGCCAGTTCCGCACCGAAGGCCTCGTGCAGGTCGGAGTGCGGCTCCGGGACGGCCCTGCGGGTCCGGCCTCTCTGCAGGGTGCAGCGCCCCGTCTGTGCAGGGAGCGTGTGCCCTGGCGCCCCGAGCCGCGGGGTCCCAATCCGCTCTCCCGGTGTGACCCGCTCTGTCCGTGTGGGTGCCACCACCACGCCAGCTCCCCCATCCCCACCTCCCCCACCCCCACCCCTCGCTCCCCCAGCCCCAGCTCCCCCCGCCCCCGCTCTTCCCCCCCAGCTCCCCCATCCCCCGCTCCTCCACCCCCAGCTCTTCACCCCCAGCTCCCCCATCCCCACCTCCCCCACCCCCACCCCTAGCTCCCCCAGCCCCAGCTCCCCAGCCCCAGCTCCCCCACCCCCAGCTCTTCACCCCCAGCTCCCCCACCCCCAGTTCCTCCCCCCCCAGCTCTTCACCCCCAGCTCCCCCATCCCCAGCTCCTCCACCCCCAGCTCTTCACCCCCAGCTCCCCCACCCCCAGCTCCCCCACCCCCAGCTCCTCCACCCCCAGCTCCCCCATTCCCAGCCCCCACCACACGGCTCCGGAGGGGGTCATTGCTCCCCGGGGTCGGTGGTGTGATGGGAATGGGGCTCCCGTGCGGAGGCGAGGGACAGGTTGCTGCCTGGGGCGGGAGGAGCTCAGTGAGCGCTGGGGGGTGGGGGGTGGGGGGTGGAAGGGGCGGGGGAGAAGAAAGACGGAAAGGGAGGCGCCCACAGGCCGGCTCACCGACCCTGTCGCTCCAGCTGTACCAGGAGATCGAGATCTGCCCCAAGGCCACGCGGGTGCCTGCAGCTGGAGAAGTCGGACGCGGCCGGGGACGGCTACGGTGCGTGCCCCCCCCCCCCCCCCCCCCGTCACGGTGACTCCCTCGTGGGCGCCCGCCCCGGGGCCGGGGGCTCGGTCCCCTCCGGTAAAATGCCGGGGGCCGGGGCAGGCACGGCCTGCTGGGCTCTGGGCTGGGCAAGGCAGCCATGCGGGAAAGGAGGGCTCCGCCCGGCTTGGTGTCAGCGGGGCCCCGTCTCTCCAGGCTTCTCCCTCTCCTCCGTGGAGGAGGACGGCGTCCGGAGGCTGTGTGTGAGCGGCGTGCGGGACACGGGGCTGGCGGCCAGGAACGGTGGGTCTCTGTGTGTCCTGCCTGCCTGCCTGTCTGTCTGTCTGCCTGTCTGTCTGCCTGCCTGCCTGCCTGCCTGCCTGTCTGTCTGCCTGCCTGTCTGTCTGTCTGTCTGTCTGCCTGTCTGCCTGTCTGCCTGCCTGTCTGTCTGTCTGTCTTCCTGCCTGTCTGTCTGCCTGTCTGCCTGTCTACCTGTCTACCTGCCTGTCTGCCTGCCTGCCTGTCTGTCTTCCTGCCTGCCTGTCTATCTGCCTGTCTGTCTGTCTGCCTGCCTGTCTGTCTGCCTGCCTGTCTGCCTGCCTCCTTGTCTGCCTGCCTATATGTCTTCCTGTCTGCCTGTCTCCCTGTCTCCCTGTCTCCCTGTCTGCCTGTCTGCCTGTCTGTCTGTCTGCCTGTCTGTCTTCCTGCCTGTCTGCCTGTCTGTCTGCCTGTCTGTCTTCCTGCCTGTCTGCCTGTCTGTCTGCCTGTCTGTCTTCCTGCCTGTCTGCCTGCCTGCCTGTCTCCCTGTCTGCCTGTCTGTCTCCCTGTCTGCCTGCCTGTCTGTCTGCCTGCCTGTCTGTCTGCCTCCCTGTCTCCCTCTCTGTCTGCCTGTCTCCCTGTCTGCCTGTCTGCCTGCCTGTCTGTCCACCTGTCTGTCTGTCTCTCCTAAATTGCCTCTGGGTTTCCTCTAGTTGGGGGTTGAGGAAGATCTGCCCAGATTCCCCGTAACAAGTGTGTGAGTGGGAGTGATTGAAAACCCAGGGAACATGGATGACACTGCACACACTCAGGTGTCGGAAATGTCACATCTCGGGTTTAAAAAGTTTCTATAGTTTATTGATCGCAGAGAGGAAGGGAGAGGGAACGAGAGAGATAGCAGCCTGGTCCCCGTGTGCGTGCGGGAGCCGTGCACACAGCAGCGATCACAGCCTGGTCCCCGTGTGGGTGCGGGAGGCACACACACAGCAGCAATCACAGCCTGGTCCCCGTGTGGGTGCGGGAGGCACACACACAGCAGCAATCACAGCCTGGTCCCTGTGTGCGTGCGGGAGGCACACACACAGCAGCGATCACAGCCTGGTCCCCGTGTGCGTGCGGGAGGCACACACACAGCAGCAATCACAGCCTGGTCCCCGTGTGGGTGCGGGAGGCGGCCCCCCTGCCCCGCAGAGTGCCCTGAGTGTGGGTCCCCCTGCACTGAGGGACGTTCCTCGAGCCCCCGGGTGCGGCTCGGGCGTCCACAGGGTGACCGAGTCAGCGTTTGGGGGAGACCTCGGCAGGCGCGCGGGGCCCTTGGACCCGAGGACTGAGTTGGCTCAGACCTGTGTTCAGGGGGTGCAGGGCAGGGGGGCAGCCCCAAGCCTGAGCCTCCAGCCTGGGCCCTGCACCCCCTTCGGGCACCGTCTGTGTGGCAGGACCCGGGGTGCAGCCGCCTCCTGCACCCCCGCCCCCGGCTCTGCCGCTGCCTCTGTGTGAAACAGCCTCTCTGTCCGCTGCAGGCCTGAAGGTGGGGGACGAGATTCTCGAGATCAACAGCCGGGCGGCTGCCGCCCTCAGCCCCGCGGCCCTCAGGGACTTCCTCTCGCAGCCCGGCCTGGGCCTCCTCGTGCGGACGCGCCCCGCGCTGGAGGGGGGCGCCCTGCTGCTGGGGAGCCCGCCCCACCGTGCCGACGGCCCCGCCGAGCCCGGCCGGGGCCCCCTCGCCTTCCCCGCCGGCCGCCCAGGTAAGGCCGCGCCTGGCCGTGTGGCCACGCGGAGCTGGGGTGCTGCGTGCCTCAGGGACGGGGTGAGGGAGGAGCTGGCGGAGCTCCTGTTCCTGGGCAGGGGACTGGTTCATACACACCCGCCTGCCCCCCGTGGAGGGCTTCCCGCGTGGTCCGGGCCGTTGGGGGAAAGACGAGCGGAAGAGGCCGCTCCTCGGGGCTGTGGCCAGAGGCAGGGACACGGAATCTGGGAGCCACGGGCAGTGCTGGGCTGAGTCCTCCCCCTGCCGTCCACAGCCCACCGTCCACGGCCACTGTCCACGGCCCACTGTCCACGGCCCACTGTCCACAGCCCACTGTCCACGGCCCACTGTCCACGGCCCACTGTCCACAGCCCACCGTCCACGGCCACTGTCCACGGCCCACCGTCCACGGCCCACCCCAGCCTGCCACCCGCGTCCGCTCCTGAGCGACAGGACGCGATGCCCGAGTGGACGGGGCTCCAAGCTCTTGTTGGTCCTCTTTTTTCTTCTCAAGTTTTTTAAAAATATAGATTTTATTGATTTTTTTACAAAGAGGGAGAGAGATAGTGAGTTAGAAACATCGATGAGAGAGAAACATCCATCAGCTGCCTCCTGCACACCCCCCACTGGGGATGTGCCCGCAGCCAAGGTACATGCCCTCGACCGGAATCGAACCCGGGACCTTCCAGTCTGCAGGCCGAAGCTCTAGCCACTGAGCCACACAGGTTTCGGCGATTTTATTGATTTTTTACAGAGAGGAAGGGAGAGGGATAGAGAGTCAGAAACATCGATGAGAGAGAAACATCCATCAGCTGCCTCCTGCACACCCCCCACTGGGGATGTGCCCGCTTCCCAGGTACATGCCCTTGACCGGAATCGAACCCGGGACCCTTCAGTCCAAGGGCCAACGCTCTGTCCACTGAGCCAGAACCAGCTAAGGGTCATCGTTGTCTTCTTCTTCTTTAAAAATGTGTTTTATTGATTTTTTACAGAGAGGAAGGGAGAGGGATAGAGAGTCAGAAACATCGATGGGAGAGAAACATTGATCAGCTGCCTCCTGCACACACACACCCCCACTCCACCTCCCCGCTTGGTTGTGTGCCCGCAACCAAGGTACATGCCCTTGACTGGAATCAAACCTGGGACCCTTCAGTCTGCAGGCCGACGCGCTATCCAATGAGCCACACCGGTCAGGGCAGGGTCTCTTGGGTTCTTGGCCGCAGAGTCCCCACGGGGTGAGCCCCCTGCTCTGGCTCCCGGGGCGCCCAGGGGCGCCTGCAAGGGCCCTGTCCCCCCCCCCCCCCCCCCCGGTCCCCCCCGGGCGTGTCTGAGTGAGGCCGGTCCCCTCACTGGCCTGTCTTCTGCGGGGTTCCCCGGGTGATTGGGTCCCCACCACCCCGTTCTGGAGTTGGATCCATTTCGTAGGCTGGGGTCTTGAATTTATTTTCTCTGAAAAACTTGGGTTAAGAGAAAAGTCTTCGGTTTCAAAATCTGAGTGTCGGCAGCACGCACAGGCGGGCGAGAAGGGACCTCGCGTTTCCTTCAGGCCCTGGGGGAGGAGGGGCTTCCGCGGGCCTGGCCGAGGCTTTGACCGTGACGTCATTGCCGCGCCCCGGCCCAGGCTAACCTGTGGGCTGTGCCTCCCTGAGCCCTGCACCTTTAACTGTAGCGCCGGGACCACGGCGCAGTTCCTCCCTGTGATCACCAGGTGGCAGGCGTGACCCGGAGCCCTCCTTTCAGACAGGTGCCTGGGATGTAATGACAATGAATGGCTCTTAGGTTCGTTCCTTCGAGGGTTTCCTGAAGCCCGGGGTCAGGCTGCAGGCAGAGTGGGCGCCTGTCCCCGGGTTTCCCTGCCTGAGCCCTCCGGGGCTCCTGGATGGGGAGCGGAGGCCGGCTGACGGGCCTGTGGCCAGCCGGGCCTCGGTGTGTTTTTTCGGCAAACGGTCTGATTGGAACCCAGTCCGGGGCCCCTTTCCCTTTCCCACGACCCCGCAGGTGAGGAGCTGTGACAGGGGCTCCTGTCTGCAAAGTTACAGACGGGACGGCCCTTTGGGGATCGAGCTGGCTGACCCCGGGCCCCTGCGACCCAGTGGTTCCCCACGCTGTTCCCGTGAAGAGGACACTGTTCTAGTTATTTTGTCTTTAAAATTGTGTGTATGTGTTTTGCAACTTTAAATTTTTACTAAAGTTTAGAAGTAGGGAGAAGAAGGAAGAGGGAGAGAGAGAGAGAGAAACACCAACGAGGAGAGAGAATCACGATCGGCTGCCACCCGCACGCCCCACACCGGGGACGGAGCGCACAACCCGGGCCTGTGCCCGACCGGGAGTCGAACCCTGACCTCCTGGTTCCTAGGTCGATGCCCCGGGTCTGAGCCACACCACCGGGCACAAATTTCTTTATTACATTTTTTTAAAAGTATTTTATTGATTTTTTTACAGAGAGGAAGGGAGAGGAATAGAGAGTCAGAAACATCGTTGAGAGAGAAACATCCATCAGCTGCCCCCTGCACACCCTCTACTGGGGATGTGCCCGCAACCGAGACACATGCCCCTGACCGGAATCGAACCCGGGACCCTTCAGTCCGCAGGCCGACGCTCTATCCACTGAGCCACACCGGTTTCGGCTCTTCATTTTCGAAAATGAAGAATGCATTTCTGTGTAGGCACCTGTGTCAGAAACACGTGTGTGGCTGCAGACCCCATGTGTGTCCCGTGTGTGTTCCGTGCCGCAGTTCTAAAATGAACCACTGGCCTTCCCGTCCCCGTCCCGGTCCCCCCTCCAGACGGACGGACGGACAGCCCCTCAGGCCGGCGTGGATGGGCTTTTTCTCCGGTTCCGTGGGCCGGGCGGGTTGGGGTGCCCACCGCGGGCCGGGCACTGTGGTTCTGCCCGCACCCCACACGGCAGTGCCGGGCGTGTCCGTGGCCACTTCGTCCCGACCACGCTGCCCGGGTCCCGCCCCTTCGAACCGGGCTGCCGGGCCGACCGGCATCGGCCGTCAGGACAGCACGCAGGGCTTCTCGGAGGATCCGTGGCCTCCCGTGGGCCAGCCGGTTCCAGAGAGTTCTCTGCTCAGCGGGCAGACAGCGGGGGGATGGGTGGGGGGTGGAGGATGGGGGGGGGGCTGTGGCCCACAAGCGCCTCTGGGACGGCAGTCTTCCCTGTAAGCCGAAGCCGCCCCGTGTTTCTCCCTGGAGGATGTCTTTCCCATGGATTTTCTTTCTTTTTTTAAGACAGGAAGGGCCCTGGCTGGTGTGGCTCAGTGGATAGAGCCCTGCCCCTCGGACTGAAGGACCCAGTTTCCATTCGGGTCACAGGCACCGGCCTGGGTTGTGGGCTCCATCCCCGGTGTGGGGTGTGCAGAGGGCAGCCGATCCGTGGTTCTGGTCATTGATGTTTCTCTCTCTCCCCCCTCTCCCTTCCTCTCTGAAATCAATAAAAATATAAAAGAGAGAGCGAGAGAGAGAGAGGGAGAGGAAGGGTGTTGGTGGTGGTGGGGGGGGAGAGAGAAGCACCGCTCTGAGAGAGACACATGATTGGCTGCCTCCCTGCGTACCCCGCCCTGGGCCCGGAGGGGACTTGTAGCCCAGGGACGTGCCCTTGGCCAGGAACTGAACCCACGAATGACCCTTCGGTGCGCGGGCTGGTGCTCTAACCGCCGGGCAGCACAGGCCAGGCTCCCTTTCGCTCCCACTGCCCGTCCCCGCTCGGCCTGCAGCCAGCACGTGGTTCGATGAGTTTACGAGCCTCCCCCACCAACAGCAGCTCCTTCCCAGGCGGGAGGGGTGAGGCTGGGTCCCAGGCACGGGGGGTGGGAGGGGTGAGGCTGGGTCCCAGGCACGGGGGGTGGGAGGGGTGAGGCTGGGTCCCAGGCACGGGGGGCGGGAGGGGTGAGGCTGGGTCCCGGGCACGGGGGCTGGGGGGGCAGGAGGGGTGAGGCTCGGTCCCGGGCATGGGGGCTGGGGGGGGGGGCGGGGTGAGGCTCGGTCCCGGTGCAGAGGGCGGGGGTTGGGGGGAGAGGGGGACACGGCTGGGTGGTCCTGAAACTCCTGGCGATTCTAACGCTCAGCGGGGATGGGCCCACGACCCAGGCTGCCAGCTGCGGGGTCACTGTCCCGCCCCCCACATCCACTGCTTCGTCCTGCAGGGCCCAGCGCGGACCCCGCCCCCGAGGAGGCCGAGGGGCTGGACCCCGAGTCTTTGGATGACAGGGACCACGGCAGCAAGGTGAGCGCTTTTCCTCGGCCCCCGCGTCCCGGCCCCCAACCACAGTGTCCCGGCCCCCGCGTCCCGGCCCCCGACCACTGCGTCCCGGCCCCCGACCACTGTGTCCCGGCCCCCGGCCCCCGCGTCCCGGCCCCCGACCACTGCGTCCCGGCCCCCGCGTCCCGGCCCCCGCGTCCCGGCCCCCGACCACTGCGTCCCGGCCCCCGGCCCCCGCGTCCCGGCCCCCGACCACTGCGTCCCGGCCCCCGGCCCCCGCGTCCCGGCCCCCGACCACTGCGTCCCGGCCCCCGACCACTGTGTCCCGGCCCCCGGCCCCCGCGTCCCGGCCCCCGACCACTGCGTCCCGGCCCCCGGCCCCCGCGTCCCGGCCCCCGACCACTGCGTCCCGGCCCCCGGCCCCCGCGTCCCGGCCCCCGACCACTGCGTCCCGGCCCCCGACCACTGTGTCCCGGCCCCCGACCACTGCGTCCCGGCCCCCGACCACTGTGTCCCGGCCCCCGGCCCCCGCGTCCCGGCCCCCGACCACTGCGTCCCGGCCCCCGCGTCCCGGCCCCCGCGTCCCGGCCCCCGACCACTGCGTCCCGGCCCCCGGCCCCCGCGTCCCGGCCCCCCGTTCTGACCACCGTGTCAGCTGGACGTGGCGGTCGCCCTCTCCTCGGGCCCCAGGACTCTCCCCGGGAGGTGTCGCTGGACCACACCCAAACCCCGGGGCGGCCTCGCCGACAGACCGCGGGCGGGAGGGCCGGCGCCCAGGTCCCGGTGAAGCCCCTGGTCCCCTGCCGACGGGACCGGCCCTCCCGTGCGGAGGGGCCAGCCGTGAGCGTCTGCACCCCGTGCTCGGCGTTGGTAGGGAGTGAGCCTCGTGCCCGGCCGGGGGCTCCGGGGCTGAGCGTGGACCTGTGTGTGGCCCAGGAGGCCCGGGCTCGGCTCCCGGTCGGGGCGCGGTCCCGGGGTGCGGGCTCGGTCCCCGGTGGGGGGCGTGCGGGAGGCAGCCGGTCCGTGATCCTGTCTCATCGTGGCTGTTTCGACCTCTCTTCCTCTCAGAAATCAATACAAACATTTAAAAAAAGTAAAAATGTAAAAGGGCAGGTATTCCTAACATGGTGCTACTTACTAGTCACTCGTGCTGAAACGAAACAAGTAAATAAGTTTTAAGGTCGGTACGTGTAATGTTTGCGGACTGAAAGGCTCGCGTGGATTATTGGTAAAACAGATGGACGGGACGTGCGTTTCGTTGAAAGCTCCCTTCCCCTGAAAGAGCAAATGAGAATTTGTCGTCCTGGCCGGTGTGGCTCAGTGGGTAGAGCGGCAGCTGCGGCCTGAAGGGTCCCGGGTTCGATTCCGGCCGAGGGCACGTGCCCTGGTTGGGGACTCGATCGCCCGGTGGGAGCGCGCAGGAGGCAGCCAATCAGTGATTCTCATCACGGGTGTGTCTATCTTTTCCCCTCTCCCTTCCTCTCTGAAATCCATAAAAATCCATAACAATAAAAGCTAGTTAGACCGAGCAGCCGGACATCCTTCCAGATGACCGTCCGCCTGAGCCGCTTGCAGGAGCCCCGTGCTCTGGGCCTCTGGTCTGTCCGGACCCCGCGTCCGTCTGACCGCACGGTTCTCGGTGAGAAAAGGGGGTGCTGAGCCCGGACACCCCGCTCGGGGTGGATCGCGCCGTCCCTGCTCCCGGGGGTGTAGGTTGTGACGAGGGCTGGGGGGGGGGGGTGTCTCAGACGCCTGGGGACCTGATGGGACCGGTTCCTCGTCCTCCCGTTCCCCAGCTTCTGTTCGTTCAGAATTTATCCTTACTGGGCTGTCTGGCCGCGCAGACCAAGTCCCGTCCCTATCGTCGCCGTTAGTGAATTCAGTTTCCCGCTGAGGATGTTTGGAGGCAAAAGCTTGACATTGAGCCGAGGAGTCTTGGGACGGGCCGCAACTGCGTGCCCCCGGTCAGTGAGGGGCCGGCCTGTGTGGCCCAGTGGGTTGAGCGTCAGCCCGTGGACCAGGCGGTCCTGGTTCGATCCCCGGGCAGGGCACAGGCTCGGGTGTGGGAGCCCCTTTCACGTCCCGTGTGGTTCAGGGTTCGGGTTCTGGAGGAGGCCGCACACAGATGAATAAAGACTCGGAAAAACATTAATTTGGAAGTGGGGGCCAGGCGGTAAGTCCAACCCGTTTGGGCTTCACCATTCCTTTTATTAAGATGAAGATCATAAGAGACACTCTTATCCCCCAGGCAGGAAACACCAGTAAAAGCCAATCAGTGAATCTATTAGGGCTAAGAGGTGGGGGCTGCTTCAACTACCAACATCCAGTAATTAATTCTGACCCTTCAGAGCCATCAAGGTGGACCAGCCCTCCGGATTCCCCGTCCACAGCGCTCCGTCATTAAAACAACTAGAGGCCCGGTGCATGAAATTCGTGCACGGGGGTGGGGGATGTCCCTCAGCCCAGCCTGCTGCACCCTTTCCAATCTGGGACCCCTCAAGGGATGTCTGACTGCCTGTTTAGGTCCGTTCCTGGTAGGCTGGGGCCTAAACAGGCAATCGGACATCCTTCTCACAATCCAGGACTGCTGGCCCCAAACTGTTCACCCACCTGCCTCCCTGATTGCCCCTAACCGCTTCTGCCTGCCAGCCTGATCACCCCCTAACCACTATCCTGCCAGCCTGATTGATGTCTAACTGCTCCCCTGCCAGCCTGTTTGCCTCCAACTTCCCTCCTGTCCCGGCCTGGTCACCCCTAACTGCCCTCCCCTGCAGGCCTGATCGCCCCCAACTGCCCTCCCTTGCAGACCTGGTCCCTCCCAACTGCCCTCCTCTGCTGGCCTGATGGCCCACAAGTGCCCTCCCTTGCAGGGCCTGGAACCTCCCAATGGCCCTCCCCTGCTGGCCATCTTGTGGTGGCCATCTTGTGTCCACATGGGGGCAGGATCTTTGACCAGACGGGGCAGCCCTCTTGTGTGTTGAAGTGATGGTCAATCTGCAGATTACTCTTTTATTAGATAGGATAGAAGCCTGGTGCATGGGGGGGGGGGCAGCTGATTTGCCATGAAGAGTGTCCCAGATCAGGGTGGGGTTCCCTTGGGGTGAGGGGTGGCCTGGGTGAGGGGCCTGTGGAGGTTTGCAGGCCGACCAGGCCCCCCAGCGACCCAAGTGGAGGCCCTGGGATCTGGGATTAATCTATGTCTACAATTGAAACTTTGTAGCCTGGAGAGGAGCCAAGCCTTCTGCTCGCTCTGGGGGCAGCAGCAATTTCTGTTTGAAGCTTTGTAACCTAGAGTGGAGGCCTAGGCCAGCAACTTCAGGCTGAAAGCTTGGCTTCTTCCGTTGCCAGGGAAACCTAAGCCTCTGTTTTCTCCAGCTCAGTGGTTGCCGCCATTTCTGTATCTTTTATAATTGAAACTTTATAGCACTGAGTGGAGGCCTAGGCCCACAATGGCAAATGGAAAGCTTGGCTTCCTCTGTTGCCGAGGGAACCCAAGCCTTTCTCCTGCTCTCAGTGGTGGCAGCCATCTTGGTTGGGGTTTATTTGCGTAACCTGCTCCTGATTGACTAGTGGGTGTGACTGGTGGGTGTGGCAAAGGTACGGTCAAATTTGCGTATTACTCTTTTATTAGATAGGACTAGGGGCCCGGTGCAAGAAATTCGTGCACTGGGGGTGGGTGGTCCCTCAACCCAACCTGCCCCCTCTCACATACTGGGAGCCCTCAGGGGATGTCCAACGATGGCTCATCCCCAGCCTGCCCAAGGCCTAAAGCCTCTGATGAGGCTTTAGGCCTTGGGCACCCAGCCATTACCCTGCTCAGCTCAGCCCCGGCTGCCTGCGACCACCCGGTCCCCTCCCAGCGCCTGGGGGCTCAAGCCACTTGGCCCCACCCCCGCTCCTGATTGGCTGGTAGCATAGCCAATCAGGAGCGAAGGTACGGTCAAATTTGCATGTTACCCTTTTACTAGATAGGATGATTGGCTTCTGGCAGGCACATGCCCAGGTTATGGGCTTGATCCCCGGTGTGGGGCATGCAGGAGGCACCTGACCCATGATTCTCATCATTGATGTTCTCTCCCTCTTCCTTCCTCTCCACCTGAAAAAGAAGTATTTACAATAATAAAAGCATAATATGCTAATCAGACTGGACATCCTTCCAGACAACCTTCTGGATGAAGCTGGGGTTGCGAGGGAAGCCTGGGTTCCGGGTGCCGGCAAGGGGGGGGGAGGAAAAAAAGGCCTGCTCGTGCATGAATTTCGTGCCTTCGGCCTCCAGCTGAAAAACAATCCAGCGTGAATGCTGTTTAGAGACTTGAATGGAGGGGGCACTGTTCCATGGTAGCTCGACTCACCCCCCAATTCCTCCAGAGGAAGATACCCTGTTTCCCCGAAAATAAGACAGTGTCTTATATTAATTTTTGCTCCCAAAGATGCGCTAGGTCTTATTTTCGTGGGGATGCCTTACATTACAGCGAGTAGGTCTTATTTTCGGGGGATGTCTTACTTTCGGGGAAACAGGGTCGTTTTCCTCCCTCTGTTCGTAGAGGACAGTATTGGAACAGAGAAGTTAAGCAGCTTACTGGGGCTCACACAGCTCCGAGGCGGCCAAACAGGCCTCATGTGTTAACTAACTGCCTTTCAGAACTGCCCCCTGGCCGGGCGGCGGGTCTGGCATGAGCCCCGGTTCTGAAAAGGGAGGGTTCTGAAAAGGGAGGAATCGTTAACCAGCAGGCTGAGCCCGTTGGGACGAGGGCTCGGTAAGCGCTCCCCCCCCCCCCCCCCCCCACGTTCCGAGGCCCAAGCTTTCCAGGAGTTTGTTTGCGATTTAGACGGTGCTGGGGCAGCTCACCTCTCTCCATCAGGCTCAAACGGTTGTTTGATGCGTCTCCTGTCCGTGTGCGGTTTTTCTCGAGGCTACAATAAAAGCTGTTGCGTGGCAGCTGCCCGGGAACGGAAGGGAGATTCTGAATGCAGCAGGCTGGGCGTAGAAATGAGTCAATAGCAGAGTAAACCAACCCTATGTAATTAAAGGGTAATATGCAAATGGACCCCAACGGCCTATGATGCGCACTGACCACCAGGGGGCAGACGCTCAGTGCGGAGCTGTCCCTGGAGGTCAGGCGCTCCCACAGGGGGAGCACCGTTCTGCCAGAAGCCGGGCTGACGGCTGAGGGCGCAGCAGTGGTGTTGGGAGCCTCTCCCCCCTTTGAAGGCTGTCTGTGCGTAGGCCACTCCCCAGGGAGCAGGCTGACATCCCTGAGGGCTCCAGGCTGCAGAGGGATGTCTGGCTGCCAGTTTAGGCGTGACCCCCCTTCCCCTCCCAGGGGAGTGGGCCTAAGCTGGCAGGTGGCCATCCCCCGAGGGGTCCCGGACTAGGAGAGGGCGCAGGCGGGGCTGAGGGACCGCCCCTCCCCCAGAGTGCATGCATTTTCGTGCACTGGGCCTCTAGTAAACATATAAGTGAAACAAAGCCGTCATTTTTCATCCTGGCTAGCTATGTGACAGCTGTTGACTTAAATTTTTTTTTTTTTGCTGTTTTTCCTAAATGCATTGTTTTAAAAAATATTGGGCAGGATAAAGAGGCGTGTTGGAATTTTAATTTTTTATTGACTTTATTGGTGATATTGGTCAACAAAATAACAGGCTTTAGCTGTACAATTCTTCAACATGTCATCTGTATATTGTATTACATACAATAACGTTAAAAATGTAATTAAAATTATTTATTCTTTATTACCATCATTTTATTTTTATTGTTGACAAGATTACAGATGTTCCCCATTTGCCCCGCCTTGCCTACTTCCGAGAAATCCTGGGCAGGATAGAGTGTGTGCTGGAATTTTATGTTTTCCAGGTTTTTTTTTAGAAATAACAGTTTTTGTTCCAGGCGGTCTCTTGGGGTTGAGCGAGTGGGCACACAGACCCCAAGCTCTGAGCTGCTCTGTGGGGTGACAGGTCCTGGTGGGGGTGGGGGTGGGGGTGGGGGTGGAGGTGGGGGTTCAGGAGTGACAGGTCCTGTGGGGGTGGGGTGGGGGTGGGGTTCAGGAGTGACAGGTCCTGTGGGGGTGGGGGGGGGGGTGGGGGTGGCAGCCACTCTGTGAGCACCTCCTTCCTGGCTGCAGCTTCCGCTGCTTTGATCCCAGATTCTTGCCCCTGGAGGGAAGCTGATGAGTGGGGTGGCTGTGTCTCCCCCCCCCCCCAAGCCTTTACTTTGTTTCCATTTAGCACCCGGTTTGGGGTAACAGGACATTTTCATTCTGAAAACCCCCTTTGCTTTTCGAGCCCGTCCTGACACCTCAGGAAGTCCGCTTTGCTGACAGTGGGGTTTGGGGGAAAGAGGAAAACAAACTGTTAACCCCGAGGTGCTTTGCTTTGTGCTGTTGCTTTGTGCTTTGGGGCCGGGGTGTCCCAGCTGACCCAGTGCGGACGGGCGGTCAGTGCGGGCAGAGCGGTCAGTGTGGGCGGGGCTGGCGGGGCGGGGCGGGGCGGTCAGCTGACCCAGGTCCGCGCGCTGGAGACGCTCCCATCCCAGATTCGCTCCCATCCCAGATTCGGTTCAGCTTCGCTTGGGATTTGCCGCCCGGTCCTCCCTCTGCGCTTGGTGGGGTGCGGGGTGCGGGGTGCGGGGTGCAGGGTGTGGGCCGGTGCCGCCCCTGACCTGCGTAGGGCCGGGGCCGTGTGCGGGCGGACGCCCTGCCTGCGGGTCCCTCCCTGCGGGATGCGCCAGGACCCCGGGGACGCGTCTCCATGGGAACGGGTCCCAGGGGAGCGGCGGCGCTGAGTCTCTCAGGAGCCGGTGGCGGTGGGGTGAGCCAGGCAGGTGGAGCGGGCGGGAGGGGGCACCCCTATGCTGTCTGCGCTGCGGAAGGCGAAGCGCCCGCCGGGGACCGAGCCCGGGGACCCGCCTGGGGCTCCATCTGCCCGCTCTCCACCCGGTGAGCGCGGGGCCCCGCCTCTGCCCCTGCCTTTGGGGGGACTCCGACTGTCCGCCCTCCACCTGGTGAGCACGGGGCGCTGGGCTCTGCCTGCCGCCTTTGGGGGGACCCGACTGGGGGCTTCGTGTGTCCGCCCTCCGCCCGGTGAGCGCAGGGCCCCGGTTCTGCCCCTGCCTTTGGGGGGACTCCGACTGTCCGCCCTCCACCTGGTGAGCACGGGCGCTGGGCTCTGCCTGCCGCCTTTGGGGGGACCCGACTGGGGGCTTCGTGTGTCCGCCCTCCGCCCGGTGAGCGCAGGGCCCCGCCTCTGCCCCTGCCTTTGGGGGGACTCCGACTGTCCACCCTCCACCTGGTGAGCACGGGGCGCTGGGCTCTGCCTGCCGCCTTTGGGGGGACCCGACTGGGGGCTTCGTGTGTCCGCCCTCCGCCCGGTGAGCGCGGGGCCCCGGTTCTGCCCCTGCCTTTGTGGGGGCTCCGTCTGTGAGCACGGGGGGCCGGGCTGTGCCCCTGCCTTTGGGGGGGGGGACTCTGCAGGCACTTCCCGAGGCGGAGGATGCCCGCACCCTCCTCCTGCCCTTTCCGGGTGCCCGGGACCTGGAGGCGAGGAGTGTGGGGGGCAGGGGAAGAGGGGGACTCCCCCCCCCCCCCCCGCCCCGTCCAGCTGCTTTCCTGCTGAAATGGCAGAGGCTCTCTCTCCCTGTGGCCGTGTTCCCCCTCCTCCCGGCTGAGGGCGGGTGTCCCCCTGATCTGCTGGGCCCGCAGCCTCGGCCCCAGGGCCTGCAGGGGTGCCCCCGGCCTCTCGGGGTGCAGGTGCGGCTCCCTGTGTCCTCCTGATGGAGGAGGTGGTGGCTGGGAGGAGGAGACCCGGCTCAGGCGGTGCCCTGGTTTGGGGGGTTGGGGTCTGTGTGCCCACCTGGGCCTGGAACGGCTGACCCCCGATGGGAAAGGAGGGGTCCCGGGGAGGGACCACGGGCGGATCCAGTGGCTGGGGCCCGGACGGGGCGGCCGGCGGAGGGACAGCCGTCACCGTGTCCTCAGAGGCCCAGGCACCGGCGGGACCCGCTGAGGCTGGGGGCCTGCGGAGAGGCTGTGAGATTGGGGTCACTGGGAGCCTCAAAGGGCCGGTTTTAGATCTGAGCTCCCTGGGGCGGGAGTGGCCGCAGCGGGCACAGCCTGGTCTCCATGCCGCCTCCGCATCTGGGGCAGGTGGTTCGGGGACACTGCGCCCCATTTCCTCCCGCGTCGCCGGGACTGTCTCCGTCCGACCGACAGCTCTGAGCACCAGAGGGCCGCCGTCTCCCGGGGGCCGACCGCTCCTCTCCCGCCGCCCTTCCCTGCTGTGCCCCTACTGTGTGCCACCCCCTCCCGCCACCCTTCACTGCAGTGCCCCTACTGTGTGCCACTCCCTCCCGCCGCCCTTCCCTGCTGTGCCCCTACTGTGTGCCACCCCCTCCCCCCCTTCACTGCAGTGCCCCTACTGTGTGCCACTCCCTCCTGCCGCTCTTTCCTGGTGCCCCTACTGTGTGCTACCCCCTCCCGCCACCCTTCACTGCAGTGCCCCTGTGTGCCACCCCCTCCCGCCGCCCTTTCCTGGTGCCCCTACTGTGTGCCACCCCCTCCCGCCGCCCTTTCCTGGTGCCCCTACTGTGTGCCACCCCCTCCCGCCACCCTTCACTGCAGTGCCCCTACTGTGTGCCGCCCCCTCCCGCCGCCCTTCACTGCTGTGCCCCTACTGTGTGCCGCCCCCTCCCATCACCCTTTACTGCCTGTGCCCCTACTGTGTGCCCGCCCCCTCCCATCACCCTTTACTGCCTGTGCCCCTACTGTGTGCCACCCCCTCCCACCGCCCTTCACTGCCTGTGCCCCTACTGTGTGCCGCCCTTCACTGCTGTGCCCCTACTGTGTGTCGCCCCCTCCCATCATCCTTTACTGCCTGTGTCCCTACTGTGTGCCCGCCCCCTCCCATCACCCTTCACTGCCTGTGCCCCTACTGTGTGCCCGCCCCCTCCCATCGCCCTTCACTGCTGTGCCCCTACTGTGCCCGTCCTCCTGCCACCCTTCACTGCTGTGTCCCTACTGTGTGCTGCCCCCTCCCGCTGCCCTTCACTGCTGTGCCCCTACTGTGTTCCCATCCTCTCCAGCCACCCTTCCCTGCTGTGCCCCTACTGTGTGCCCATCCCCTCCCGCTGCCCTTCACTGCTGTGCCCCTACTGTGTGCCCGCCCCCTCCCACCACCCTTCACTGCTGTGCCCTTACTGTGTGCCTATCCCCTTCCGCCACCCTTCACTGCTGTGCCCCTACTGTGTGCCCACCCCTTCCCACCGCCCTTCACTGCTGTGCCCCTACTGCGTGTCTGTCCCCTCCTGGATGTCAGCTGGGGGGCAGGTGCGGGCAGAGCAGCTCCCGTCCGGGTGGGGATGTCCAGGAGGTCCCGGGGCCTCAGTGCGGGGGGTGGCGGGGACGTCCGTGCTGGCTCCACATCGAGGTCACAGCCTCGGCCAGGCTCCGTGGAGGAGGCGTTTGGAGATGGAGGTGTATGTCCTCCGGCCACAATACATTGTTATTTTCATTGATTTCTTACAGAGAGGAAGGGAGAGGGATAGAAAGTCAGAAACATCCATGAGGGAGAAACACTGATCAGCTGCCTCCTGCACGCCCCCCACTGGGGATGTGCCTGCAGCCAAGGTACATGCCCTTGACCGGAATCGAACCCGGGACCCTTCAGTTCATAGGCCGACGCTGCGTTTACTGAGCCACACGGATTTTGGCCAATACATTGTTACTGGTTTCAGAGGGAGGAGAGGGGGAGGGGGGGGAGAGAGAGAGAGAGAGAGAGAGAGAGAGAGGGAAAGTAAATCAGTGAGGAGAGAGAAAGAATCATTGATCAGCTGCCTCCTGCACGCCCCACACTGGGGATCGAGCCTGAAACCTGAGCCTGTGCCCTGACGAGTCGAACCCGGGACCTTTGGTGCGCCGGGCGGCTCACGGGCCCCGTGAACCCGCCTGACCCAGCGGAGACTCGGGTCCCGGGTGACCGGGCTCGTGACTGGGGACCGGAGAAGCGGGGACGTTAGCGTCCTGACGCCCCTAAACGTCCTTGGACGCCCCGGCCACTGAGGTGGAGACCGGGCAGTTCGTGGGGGGACAGAGGCCAGACGGGTGGCTCCCGAGTGCCGCTGCCCTCACCTGCCTGCTTCCCATCCGTGCCCTGGAGAGCACGGAACAGGGGGCCGCGTGCTGCCGCAGCCCGCGAGAGATGAACCCCGGCGAGCCGAGCCCGTGCCCCCCGGACCCCGGCGGGCCGCAGCCGGCCGCGCGGCAGCTCACGGACGCCGACAAGCTGCGCAAGGTCATCTGCGAGCTGCTGGAGACGGAGCGCACCTACGTGAAGGTGAGCGCCCCCCCCCCGCCCCCCCACTCTGCTCCCACACACGGCAGAGCCAGGTCACAGAACCGAGGTGACCTCGGCCGCCCCCAGAGACTGTGGCCTTTATCCCGAAGGCCAGGATTTTCTTTCGTGGTTTTAAGGGGGCACAGCGGTTCTTACGGCAGTTCCCTGCGACATCAGGGCAGGTTTACGGCTGTTCCTATGGAAACTACACCATCACCCTGCGTAATAAAACCCTAACAGATTGCAGACTGACCACACAGCAGGAGGACAGGTCGCTGTGATGCTCACTGACCACCTGGGGGGGGGGTGTCTGCTGGCTTGGAGCAGACTTAAGCCGGCAGCCGGACATCCCCCGAGGGGTCCCGGACTGCGAGAGGGCACAGGCCGGGCTGAGGACCCCCTTCCACTCCCCCCCATCCCCCAACGGCCCCAGTGCATGCATGCTGTGCACCGGCCTCTCGTTCATAAATAAAATACGTGAGGACGCTCTGTGCTTCGAGCACTCACAGCTGTAACCCGACCTGGTCCCTCCCTGGCGCCCACTGACCGGGAAAGAGCCCTGCCCACTGCCCTTTGACCCCTGAGTCCTGAGCGCCGCCGAGCTGGTCGACCGTGGGGTTTAGTTTGGAAAAATGGATCTTCAGACGCTGACCCGGGTCTCGCAGAGCGAGGGACCGGCTCCGTTCCCTGTGCAGTCACTGGTTCTGACGTCCGGAGCTCTCATACGTGTAGCGACCGCATTTCCAACAGTTCCCGTGGCTGTGATAACGACACGTCCTCACATAGAATCTTACAGAATAAGAAACATGCAAATTTGACCGTACCTTCGCTCCTGATTGGCTATGTTACCAGAGGGGTTCCCCCCGCCCCTCGGGGGATATTGTACTCTGTTAACGAGAGATTCTTTCAACCCGAAGGACTTAAACTGCCTCATGGAGCGATACCTGAAGCCCCTTCAGAGGGAAACTTTTCTCACCCAAGATGAGGTACGGCAGCCGCAGCTTGCTGCGGGGGGCGGGGGGGGGGGCGACGGCAGCTCAGACCCCTGTTGTTGCAGCAGGAAGGTCAGGTCACCCCACTGGAGAGGGAGGGCCCCGACTCTAGGGTGGGGGACCGTCACCTGCACCCCGAGGCTCTGCGGGAAGACGGAGCACGGGCCGGAGAGGTGATCTCGGCTCCTCTCCTTTTCCTTGTCCAGCTCGACGTGCTCTTTGGGAACTTAACCGAGATGGTGGAGTTCCAGGTAGAATTCCTTAAAACTCTGGAGGATGGGGTGAGACTCGTCCCGGATCTGGAGAAGCTGGAGAGAGTGGATCAGTTTAAGGTCAGTGCGTCCTCGGAGGCCAAGCTGCCCCGGCCGAGGGCGGGCGGGCGGGCGGGCCTGGAAGGTGGAGGTGGAGCGGAGAGGAGAGAGGGAAATCGGCGTCTGCGTTGTAAATTCCCCAAGAGGCCAAACCCCAAACCCGACACTTGGGAGCCACGTGCATTTGGGGGGCAGTTTCAGGCCCTCGGCAGCCGAGTGGGGAAGTGGGGACGGTGAGCGAGCTGACGGGCGGTCAGTGGGGGGGAGTGCGGACAGCCGGGGGGGAGCGGGGCAGGGGGGTGGGGGGGGACAGCCGGGGGGGAGCGGGGAGCGGGGAGCGGGGCGGGGGGGTGGGGGGGACAGCCGGGGGGGAGCGGGGAGTGGGGCGGGGGGATGTGGGGGGGACAGGAACTGACGGGGCGGGGGGGGTGCGGACAGCCGGGCGGGAGTGGGGCGGGGGGGGGGGGGGGGACAGGAACCAACGGGGCGTTTCCGTCCGATCCAGAAGGTGCTCTTCTCGCTGGGGGGCTCCTTCCTGTACTACGCCGACCGCTTCAAGCTGTACAGCGCCTTCTGCGCCAGCCACACCAAGGTGCCCAAGGTGCTGGTGAAAGGTAGGCCGGGCGGGCGGGCGGCCGGGCCGTGGGGTGGGCGGAGGTCGGAGCGCGGGGGCACGAGGTGGCAGCTGGGGGTCCCCGTGGCTCGGCGGGGACCGAGCACGCACGGCGTGAGAGGCCCGGTGGTGGCCGGGTCAGCGGCCTGACTGCGCGTGGTCTGACGGTTTGGTCCAGAGCGGGCAGGCCCCTCTGCAGCTGAGCGGGGAAGACAGCTCAGAGACCCCCCATTCCATCCCCATGTGGGGATGGCTAATGCCCGTGCCATATTCTGGGCTGGAGGCGGGGGGGGGGGGGGGGGGGGGGGGGGGGGGGGGGGGGGGGGGGGGGGGGGGGGGGGGGGGGGGGGGTGGGGGGTGGGGGGTGGGTGGGGGGGGGGGTGGGGGGGTGGTGGTGGGGGTGGGTGGGGGGGGGGGTGAGCAGCGCGGAATCCAGGGCACGGGGGTGGGGTGCGCAGCCTCCGAATCCCCCCGCGCGTTCACACCCGGGTATCTGCTCAGATGAGCGAGGTGCCCGGCTGGGCTTCTGTCTTCCCTCCCTGCCCCCCCCCCCCCCCCCCCCCCGCCCCCACCGCCCCACCCTGTCCGGGGAAAAGGCCCCGGGAGCCAGGCGGGGACGCGGGAGGCCCCGGGCCGCCCCCCCACGAGCTGTGTGCCCACAGCCAGGACGGATGCGGCCTTCAAGGCCTTCTTGGACGCCCAGAACCCCCGGCAGCAGCACTCGGCCACGCTGGAGTCGTACCTCATCAAGCCCATCCAGCGGGTGCTCAAGTACCCGCTGCTGCTGCGCGAGCTCTTCGCGCTGACGCACGTGGACAGCGAGGAGCATTACCACCTGGACGGTGAGCCGCCCGCCCCGGCCCCGCCCACTGCCAGCGCCCCGCCCACAGCCCCGCCCACTGTCAGTGTTCCGCCCACAGCCCCGCCCACTGCCAGCGCCCCACCCATGCCCAGTGCCCCGCCCATGGGTAGTGCCCCACGTACAGCCTGCCAGCGCCCCGGCCACAGCCCCAGTCCCACCCACGGCCCCGCCCATGGCCACTGTCTGCTCACAGCCCCACTCATGGCCTGCACCCTGCCTGTGGCTAGTGCCCCACCTATAGTACACCATCCACAGCCCCGCCCACAGCTGGCGACCATGCCCAGAGCCCCGCCCATGGCCATAGCCCCACCCACAGTTGATGTCCCCAACCGTAGCCCTGCCCATGGCTAATGCTCCGCCCACAGCCCTCACTCATGGCCAGTGCCCCGCCCATAGCCCCACCCACAACCCCGCCCACAAATCCCTTCGCACACACCTCCGACATCCGCAAGCAGACCCTCCCACCCCATTTCACTCCTTCCACCCCTCCCACCCCCCTCCCACTTCTCCCACCCCCTCTCATCCCTCCCACCACTCCCTCCCACTCCACCCCTCCCACCTGTCCCACCCCCTCACCCCCCTCCCACCCCCTCCCCCCCTCCCCCACCCCCTCCCAACCCTCCCACCCCTCCCACCCCCCTCCTCATCCCTCCCACCCCCCTCTCATCCCTCCCACCCCCTCACCCCCTCACACCCCTCCCAACCCTCCCACCCCCTCTCACCCCCTCCCCCCCTCCCCCCCCGCAGTGGCCATCAAGACCATGAACAAGGTGGCCAGCCACATCAACGAGATGCAGAAGATCCACGAGGAGTTCGGGGCCGTGTTCGACCAGCTGATCGCGGAGCAGACGGGCGAGAAGAAGGAGGTGAGGGCCGCTCCGGCTCCCGTCCCCACCGCAGGGCCGTTTGCCCTGGAGCAGCCTGGCCCCGGACGGTGTTGCCGGGCGCTGCCCGGTCCCGCCTCAGTGGGGCTCCTCCGGGGCCGCTGGTTTCTGAGGACGGGGTGCGTGTGGATTCAGCGCGGCCGGGCCTGCCGGGCGGCCCGTGGGGGACCCCGCCCTCCCTGGCTGGCTGGTTCCGAAAGCACCGGCGGGCCCTGACCGGGTGGCTCAGCGGACAGAGCGGCGGCCTGCGGACCGAGGGGTCCCGGGTTCGATTCCGGTCAAGGGCGTTCACCTTGGCTGCGGGCACATCCCCAGTGGGGGGTGTGCAGGAGGCAGCTGATGGGTTTTTTCTCTCATCCATGTTTCTCTCTCTCTGTCCCTCTCCCTTCCTCTCTGTGAAAAATAAATGAGACACACACACACACACTAAGTAAAAGCACCGGCGGCAGCTGCCTCCTCAGGGTCAGGACGTGACCACTTGGGGCAGGTGCTCAAGCAGGTAGCTTGGAAGGATGCTCTGAGACCACGGTGAAGGGGTTCACACCCGCCCACCTGCCGGGGGGCGGGGGGACGGGGCAGGGACACACCTGGAGGGGCTCTGGGAGCCCTGGGCTGTGCCTGCGGCTGAGAGCGGCTGATGGAGACAGGGGACATGGCAGACCCACTGTGCGCCCTGCCTCTCCCCCCCCCCCCCCCCCCAGCCACAGTCTCCTGGGCTGGGGTGGAATTCTGACGGTGGAGTGGGAAACCTTCCCAGTGTCCGGAGCAGGGTGCTCAGCCCGAGACGAGGAGGAAAGACCCCCCTCGGGGTCAGTGGGCAGGAGCAGGAGGGGGCCCCTGGCAGGAAAGGCCTGCGAACTCCCTACCATCTCCTGGTTCTCTGAGGGCCGTGGGGGTGGGGGTGGCGCTGGGCCCCACAGGGGGACCGACCGGCAGCCGCTCTTGCCGGCCGGATGGAGAGGAGACGGCTCCCCGCTTTCTTGTAAAGCCTCAGCCGGACGCTGTGGGCCGAGGGGACTTGGGGTTACCGGGGGCGACAGCCACTGGGCCGCACCAGCCCGGCCAGGGAGGCTCTGGGGGCACGGGGGCGGAGGGGGAGAGCGAGCACGCGTGTCCGGAGACGGTGTTTCCCCGCAGCGGACGTGGCACCTGCCGCTGGGGCGTGCGCTGTGGCAGCGGGCGTGTCCGCGGCTCCGTCCGTCCGTCCGTCCGTCCGGGAGCTGACGTGTCTGGCCCGCAGGTGGCCGACCTGAGCATGGGGGACCTGCTGCTGCACACCACCGTCACCTGGCCCAGCCCGCCCGCCTCGCTGGGCAAGTGGAAGAAGGAGCCGGAGCTGGCCGCCTTCGGTGAGCTGGGTGGGGGGCGGCGTTAGGGGCGGGGGTGGGTGGGGTCTGGCTTAAGTTTTCAAACTGGGGCCGTCTCTTTGCGAGGCACCATTTATGACCGGTGCGGCCCTGTGGATGGATCCTCGGCCCGCGGACGGAAGGGTCCCGGGTTCGATTCCGGTCAAGGGCATGTCCCTTGGCTTCGGGCACATCCCCAGTGGGGGGCGTGCAGGAGGCGGCTGATGGATGTTTCTCTCTTGTCCATGTTTCTGACTCTGCCCCCCCTCCCCTCCTCTCTGTAAAGATCAGTGAAATTATTTAAAAGGCAGGAAGGAAGAAAAGGAAGTTGGTTGCGGTCTCAGCACAGGCTGCCGCCAAGCCACAGGGGCTCCACAAAGGCTCCGGGGGCCGAGCCCCGTGGCGGCCCGGGACCGGGTCCCTGTGGGCCGCGCGGAGCCGCCCCTGGGAGGGGGTGTGGGGCCCTGGTCGGCTCTGACGCCAGGCGTTTGAGCTTCTCAGACGTCGGGACGAGCGGAAGGCGGGAGGGTTGGCCTCTCCGTCCTCCTAACCGCCGTGTTCGCCCCCGCCGCCCCCGGTAACGCCTTCTCGCGTTGTCTTCCCAGTCTTCCGGACGGCCGTGGTCCTCGTGTACAAGGACGGCGCCAAGCAGAAGAGGAGACTCGTAAGGACCCCCCGCCCCCCGCTCTCCCCTTTCTCCCCCTCAGGCTGGCGGCTCCCCTCTCCTCTGCTGCTCCTGGCCGCTGCGAGACTGAGGCTCTGCCCTGTGCCCGTGGGAGCCTCCTGGGATTTCCTTATCCTCCTGTTTTCTTTCTTAACGTCTTTAAATAGGTCTCTTTATTGATTTCAGAGGGAGAGGGAGAGGGAGAGGGAGAGAGAGAAACATCAACGATGGGGGAGAATCATGGATTGGCTGCCTCCTGCACACCCCACACTAGGAATCGAGCCCACAGCCCAGGCCCTGTGCCCCTGACCAGAATCGAACTCGGGACCCTTCAGTCTGCAGGCCGACGCTGTCTCCCCTGATCCACACCGGCCAGGGCTCTCCCCTTCCTTTTTATTGACTGTGGCTCTGGGCTCAGGGCATCGCCGCCTGCCGGGGTCCCAGTCTCCCCACACTGTCCCCTCCCGTCTCCTTGTTCCTCTGTTCTTGTTGGGGGTCCCTCCCTCCTCCGTCTGGAGTCTCTTGCACAGAGATGTGGTTGGCAGACTTATTTGTGCCTCAGCCTGTCCATCGTGTGGCCCCGTGTCTCTGCGGCAGGGTCCCTGTGGGGTCTGTGTGGGGTCCGTGTGGGATCCGTGTGGGGTCTGTGTGGGTCCATGTGGGGTCCATTGGAGTCCCTGTGGGGTTCAGTGGGGTCCATGTAGGGTCCATTGGGGTCCATTGGGGTCCATGTGAGGTAGATTGGGGTCCATTGGGGTCCCTGTGGGGACGGTGTTGTCTCTGTGGCGGGGTCCATGTGGGGTCCATGTGGGGATCGGGTCGGGAGAAGGGGGTCCGGTCCAGGCTGGACAGCCGGTTCTCAGCGCCCCCCTCTCTCTCAGGTCGGGTCCCACAGGCTCTCCATCTACGAGGAGTGGGACCCCTTCCGGTTTCGGCACATGATCCCCACGGAGGCGCTGCAGCTCCGCGCCGTGGCCAGTGCAGGTGGGTGCCGGCGTGGGCTTCCCGGGGCCGCGTCCGCCCATCTCTTCTCTGAGCGCCGTCACCGGCTCTCTCCCCGGCTCCCCACAGCCTCCGAGTTACCGCTGCCACCACTGCGTGTGGCGGGGGAGGGAGGGACCCCAGTGAGTGGGTGCAAGGCCGTGGGGTGGGTCCGAGGGGCCCGGCTGCCTTTGCTCGAGTTGTGTCACAGGGACTCCCACCGGAGGCGCACTGAGCCCAGGGCAGTCAGTCCCCGGAAATGCTCCCGGGCCTTTTCCCCGAGACCCCGAAGGCCCCACGGCACAGAAACGCCATGGCACTCGGAGCGGGGGGGAAGAGAGAGAGAGAGAGAGAATAGAAAACAAAGGCCGTGGAATATATTTCCCCCAACACGCACACGCACACGCACCCCACACACATGCACCCCACTCACACACACTACACTCACACACACGCTACACTCACACACAAAACACTTTATATACATGTGCATGCACATACAACACCCCCATGCACGTGCACACACCACACACACATACGTGCACGCACACATACGCACCCCCCCACATCACATGCACCCCACTCTCACACACACACTACACTCACACACATGTATATACACTACACTCACACACAAAACACTTCACATACACGGGCATGCACACACAACACACACACCCCATGCACGCACACGCACCACACACAGGCACACACCACACATACACACACAGGCACACACACATGCACATGTACCCCACACACCACAGGCACCCTACTCATACACACACACACACACACACACACAGTACACTCACCCCCCAAACACCTCACATACATGTGCATGCACACACCCCATGCACTGCACACATCACACACTCACACACGCACATGCACACGCACCCCACACACCATATGCACCCCACTCATACACACACACACACTCACACACACTTGCCCTCGTGTTGGTGGGAGGGGCTGGAGCGTCCTCTCTCTGCGATGCAGGCAGCGGTGAGTGGGTGTCGGTGCAGCGAGTCGCTCCCCTAGGCACCGCCCCTGCGCCTGCGCCTGCGCCTGCGGTGATGGCAGTGCCGGCTCTGGTCAGGGGCCGTGGCTCTCCTGGCACAGCCCCGAGGGAGCACTCGGGGGGCGCGGAAGCGCTCAGGTCACCCCAACAGTGAAGAGAGGCGCGGAGTGGCCCCGGCAGGTGCGAGGGGACCGGGCTTTCTGCCACCCGTTCGACGTGGCCTCGCCCTCTCCCCGCTGGTTCCTGTCGTCAGTCCCTGAGCCGGGAAACGGCTCCGATCCTCAGACACCAGCCCTCGACCCACAGGCAGCGAACCCGTGACTCCCCAACCCCAGCTGGGGGCGGCCCCCTCCCGCAGCTGTGCTCGCTCTCCCGCGTCGGGCGCAGTGTTGGGGACGAGTTTGCCCAGAAGGTTCTCCGCAGCTCAGTCTCCAGCTCAGTCTCGCCCTCGGGCCTGTGCCGTTTGATCGCGAGGCCGGTTTGCGGCTGGATTTGCCGAGCCCGCGTGCAGCCGCGGCGATGTTTCCGGCTCCCGGCCCCGGCCCCGGCGCCGTCTCCCGTGCCTGTCAGCTGGCCAGGCTGTGAGCGCCCTGGTTGTGCGGGGGAACGAGAGCTGTGGCCGTGGCCCGCGGCAGGCCTCCCGGAGGGGAGAACAGACTCGGCCAGACTCCCTTCGGGAGACAAAGCCGTGTCTGTGATCGGACATCCCGTCTCACCCCCTTTTTCTCCATCGGGATAAAAGGTTTTTTTTTTTTTAATGTTTTAATTGATTTCAGAGAGGGGGGAGGCAGGGGGGGGAGAGAGAAACACCAGTCTCCTGCCCGTCCCTGACTGGGATCGAACCCAGGACTTTGGAGCGGCGTTTTCTCTGGCCCCTGAGCCACCCGGCGGGCGAAGCCGTTTCTATTGGCTGACGTTGGGAGGGCCGGCCACACGCCCCTCCCCGTGAAATGCCTGCCACGGCGGGTGTGAGAGTAAGAATGTGGGGAGTCTGGGTTTCTGTCCAGTTTGGGGGAACCTGCGGAACCTGCGAATGTGTCCGGGTTGGGCTTGTGACCTGGTTCTGAGCCCGGGACAAGCCCAGGGGCAGGCTCGGCATTTGTCACGAATTGTGCCCCCCACACACTTAACCGGTGACGTCAGTGAGGCAGCATTGCAGGCGTACCCCGTCTAATAAAAGAGTAACATGCAAATTGACCATCACTCCAACACACAAGAGTGCTGCCCCCATTGGTCAAAGATCCTGCCCCCGTGTGGACACAAGATGGCCACCACAAGATGGCCAGCAGGGGAGGCCCGTTGGGAGGGACCAGGCTTGCAAGGGAGGGCAGTTGTGGGTGATCAGGCCAGCAGGGCAGGGCAGTTGGGAGAGACCAGGCCAGCAAGGGAGGGCAGTTAGGGGTGACCCGGCCACAAGAGGACAGAAGTTGGGGGCGATCAGGCCTGCAGGGAAGGGCAATTGGAGGTGACCAGGCCTGCAAGGGGAGGGCAGTTAGGGGTGACCAGGCCTGCAAGGGGAGGGCAGTTAGGGGTGACCAGGCCTGCAGGGGAGGGCATTTAGGGGCAAACAGGCTGACAGGGGAGCAGTTAGCCATCAATCAGGCTGTTGAGAGTAGTTAGGGGGTGATCAGGCTGGTAGGCAGAAGCGGTTAGGGGCAATCAGGAAGGTAGGCAGGTGAGCGGTTTGGAGCCAGCAGTCCTGGATTGTGAGAAGGATGTCCGATTGCCTGTTTAGGCCCAACCCCATAAGGATCGGGCCTAAACGGGCAGTCGGACATCCCTTGAGGGGTCCCAGGTTGGAGAGGGAACGGGCTGGGCTGAGGGACACACACCCCCTTGCACAAGTTTTGTGCACTGGGCGTCTAATACAATAATACACGAGAATGTGGTGTTACACGGCTTAGGAATTACCTCAAAACGTCAGTGCTCCCCACCTTCTGGGCACACTGTATGAGGGCCCAAGGAAGAGGAGCGGGGAACCCCCCTCCAGCCCTCCCCGCCCCCAGAGAGCGAGGCCCGGCGAGACCCTCATGGCATCAGGCCCAGCCTTGTTCTGCTGACGGACAGCCAGCCACTTCGTTGAAATGGTTCAGCCAGACACGCCTGCAGCCAGCGGTGCTCAGCAGTGAGACGGACAGACGGACGGCCTTTCCGCTCAGCCTGGGGAGGAGGGTCCGGGCTGCAGGTTTTCCGGGTGCCTCGTTCTCCACCCTCGCCGGGCCTGCGCCGGCCCCGGGGCACGGGCGGGGGAGCCCTCTGTCTCGGCTGCCCTGTCCTGTCGCTCACTGAGCTGGGAAGTGTCGATGGAGGTGCCCACCGGCCCCCGGAAACGCCCTCACCCGCCGTTTACCCCTCCAGATGCGGACGCCAACACCGCGTGCGAGATCGTCCACGTGAAGTCTGAGTCGGAAGGGAGGCCGGAGCGCGTGTTTCACCTGTGCTGCAGGTGAGCCTGTGCTGGGGGGACGGGCGTGTGGGCGTGGCATTGCGGCGCAGGGGCGTGGCTATGCATATCAGAAGGCGGGGTGGATGCGGCTGCCCTGCTGCTGGTCAGGAGGTGGGGAACAGGCATGTGCATGGCTCTGCAGATCAGAGGGAGTGAATGTGGCTATGCTGCTGTGGAGTGGGGAGGTGCGGGGATATGGGTGTGGCTATGCAGGTCAGAGGGTGGAGTGGGTGTGGCTATGCAGATCAGAGGGCAAGAGTGGGTGTGGCTATGCAGATTGGAGGGTGGAGTGGGTGTGGCTATGCAGGTCAGGGTGAGTGGATGTGGCTATGCTGCTGGTGGGGCCATGGGTGTGGCTATGCAGATCAGGGTGGAGTGGGTGTGGTTATGCTGCTCAGGGAATGGTATGTGGGTGTGGCTATGCAGATCAGAGGCTGGAGTGGGTGTGGCTATGCAGATCAGAGGGTGAGTGGGTGTGGCTATGCTGCTAGGGGACATGGGTGTGGCTATGCAGATCAGGGTGGAGTGGGTGTGGTTACGCGGCTCAGGGAATGGTATGTGGGTGTGGCTATGCAGATCAGAGGCTGGAGTGGGTGTGGCTATGCAGATCAGAGGGTGAGTGGGTGTGGCTATGCTGCTAGGGGACATGGGTGTGGCTATGCAGATCAGGGTGGAGTGGGTGTGGTTATGCTGCTCAGGGGATGGGATGTGGGTGTAGCTATGCAGATCAGGGTGGAGTGGGTGTGGCTATGCTGCTCAGGGGATGGGATGTGGGTGTAGCTATGCAGATCAGGGTGGAGTGGGTGTGGCTATGCTGCTCAGGGGATGGGATGTGGGTGTGGCCATGCAGATCAGAGGCTGGAGTGGGTATGGCTATGCAGATCAGATGGTGAGTGGGTGTGGCTATGCAGATCAGGGTGGAGTGGGTGTGGTTATGCTGCTCAGGGGATGGGATGTGGGTGTGGCCATGCAGATCAGAGGCTGGAGTGGGTGTGGCTATGCAGATCAGATGGTGAGTGGGTGTGGCTATGCAGATCAGGGTGGAGTGGGTGTGGTTATGCTGCTCAGGGAATGGTATGTGGGTATGGCTATGCAGACCAGAGGGTGAGTGGGTGTGGCTATGCTGCTAGGGGACATGGGTGTGGCTATGCAGATCAGGGTGGGGTGGGTGTGGTTATGCTGCTCAGGGAATGGTATGTGGGTGTGGCTATGCAGACCAGAGGGTGAGTGGGTGTGGCTATGCTGCTAGGGGACATGGGTGTGGCTATGCAGATCAGGGTGGGGTGGGTGTGGCTATGCTGCTCAGGGAATGGGATGTGGGTGTGGCCATGCAGATCAGAGGCTGGAGTGGGTGTGGCCATGCAGATCAGAAGGTGAGTGGGTGTGGCTATGCAGATCAGGGTGGAGTGGGTGTGGCTATGCTGCTCAGGGGATGGGATGTGGGTGTGGCTATGCAGATCAGAGGCTGGAGTGGGTGTGGCTATGCTGCTCAGGGATGGGATGTGGGTGTGGCTATGCAGATCAGAGGCTGGAGTGGGTGTGGCTATGCTGCTCAGGGGATGGGATGTGGGTGTGGCTATGCAGATCAGAGGCTGGAGTGGGTGTGGCTATGCTGCTCAGGGGATGGGATGTGGGTGTGGCCATGCAGATCAGGGTGGAGTGGGTGTGGCTATGCTGCTCAGGGGATGGGATGTGGGTGTGGCTATGCAGATCAGATGGTGAGTGGGTGTGGCTATGCAGATCAGGGTGGAGTGGGTGTGGCTATGCAGACCAGAGGGTGAGTGGGTGTGGCTATGCTGCTCAGGGGATGGGATGTGGGTGTGGCCATGCAGATCAGGGTGGAGTGGGTGTGGCTATGCAGACCAGAGGGTGAGTGGGTGTGGCTATGCTGCTCAGGGGATGGGATGTGGGTGTGGCTATGCAGATCAGGGTGGAGTGGGTGTGGCTATGCTGCTCAGGGGATGGGATGTGGGTGTGGCCATGCAGATCAGAGGCTGGAGTGGGTGTGGCTATGCAGATCAGGGAATGGGATGTGGGTGTGGCTATGCAGATCAGGGGATGGGATGTGGGTGTGTCTATGCAGATTGGAGGGTGGAGTGGGTGTGGCTATGCAGATCAGAGGCTGGAGTGGGTGTGGCTATGCAGATCAGAAGGGGCAGCTGGTTGGGCCTGGGGCCTGGAGGAGGCCTTCCCTTCACCCCATCCTCAGGATTTGGCTTGGCGGCTCCCGAGAGCGTTCGCAGCCCCGGGGGGGGGGGGGGCTGTCTCCCTGACACGCGTGACCTTCCCGCAGCTCCCCCAAGAGCCGCAAGGACTTCCTGAAGGCCGTGCACTCGATCCTGCGTGACAAGCACCGGCGGCAGCTGCTCAAGGCGGAGAGCCTGCCCGCGGCCCAGCAGTACGTCCCCTTCGGAGGCCGGCGGCTGTGCGCGCTGAAGGGGGCCCGGCCGGCCATGAGCAGGGCAGGTACTGCGGGCACGCCGACCGCCGGGGCCCCGGCCCCCCCGCGCCACCGCCGGGCCCGGGGGGCCGCCGTCCTCGTGGGCGAGACGTAGCCGTGGCCGTGGGCTGGCACCGTGGTTTCCCGGGTGCGGGCCTCGCCCCGCCCGGGCTCCCTGGGGACAGCACTGTGCTTGCTGCTCCTGCCCCCCTCTCCCCCGGCCGCCCCGAAACCTACCCCCGGCCGCCCCGCCGTCCTCGCCCGCGGGCCGGGCTGAGCGCTCTCCCTCGGGCGGTGGCTGTGGGGCGGGCTCCCCGCTTTGCATGGCCGCCAGCTCTGTTGAGCGGGTGTCGGGGCCCAGCACGCCGGGCCGCCCTCCTGGGCTCCTGGCGGCTCTGTGACCCCTGTGCAGCTGTGCGGAGCCGGTGCCCTGCCCGACTCGCGCCCCTGCCTGCGCCGCCAGCCCTGTAGCTCGGCGTCTGTATGGGCGCCCCTGCTGCTGCAGGAGGGACGTGGGGTGAAGGGCCAGCGGCACAGGCTCCTCGGGGCTGGAGTGAGCGCTGCGGGGCGACAGGGCCCCTGAGTGGCAGGCGGAGGGTCCAGGCAGGAAGGTGTTTCCCCAACATCGGGTGTCCGCACTGGGTCACCCCTTTCCTGAGAGGCGTCCGGTGAGCGAGGCTTCCCCTGCGTGTCTGAAAGGGGTCCCCTCCGTCCCGCCCCCCTGCCGTCCGTGGGGGTGGTGGCCCCGGAACCGAGCGGTGACGGGCTGCACGCAGACCTCCCTCCTCCCCTCCCTCGCTGAGCTGGTGGCAGGGCGGCTCCCCGACTCTGTCTCTGCCCACGGGGGGGGGGGGGGGGGGGCCCGGGCCATGCGCACCCCACGTCCGGTTTCCCCCGGCCCCGCGGAGAGCTGCTCCCGCCCGCTCGCCCGGGCGTTGTTAGGACGGGGACACGCGCCCCGCCGTCCGGCCCGAGCCCCCGTTGCCTTAAGGGTAAACGCTGAGTCTGGGACGCGGGGTGGCCTGTGAGGTCCCTCTGGAAGGAAGACACCGGCCCACACCCTCCGCGTGCCTCTCGGCTCCACGAGAGCCGGTGCGGGAGCCGCGTGGGCCGGCCGGAGGCTCCCTCTGTCCTGCGTGACAGGCTGCTCGCTGTCATCAGGGTCTCCACACTGTCAGAATCAACCGAGACCACGGGAAACACCAGCCTCCCCGGCCCCCCAGAGCTCCCCGGCCCCCTTGAGCATCCCAGCCTCCCACCCCCCGTTTCCTCAGCCCCCCCTGAGCTTCCCCATCCTCCCCGGGCCTCCCCAGCCTCCTCAGCCCCTCCCGAGCCTCCCCAGCCCCCCTGAGCCTCTCCAGCCCCCTCCCCCGCCCCGCGCCTCCCCAGTCCCCCCTGAGCCTCCCCAGCCCCTCCCGCGCCTCCCCAGTCCCCCCCACCCCCGGCAGCTAGATGGCACGTGTCCTGGTTTAGGGGAGAGACTCAGCTCCGTCAGGCATGTCCGAGGGCCCAGGTCCTGTCTGGGCGGCTGGAGCCATCGCTGCCTCAGGAACCACGGCGCTGTGTGTGGGCGGAAGCCCCTGGCGGCCGGTCCCCGTTAGACATTTCTGTCCCTCCCGCCACGTCCTCGTGACACTTGCAGACACGGGGCGGCTGGGGGAAGAGGCTGGGGGAGCCGGGCCCGCTCAGGCTCACCACCCGGCGTCTGTATTTTTCTGTGGTTTCGTGGCCCATCTCTCTGGTCTGCCACCACCAGCTCCTCGTGTCTGGCACAGACGTTGGCCCCTGCGCCCCTGCGCTCAGCACGCCATCTCGGCCGGCGCCTCGTCGCCCAGTTTTGAGGGCGGCCTTTCCCGTGGCGGGCGGAGGGCCCGGGCACGTGGGTGCCGTGGGCAACACGGGGCGGAGCCGCCGCACCCGGCAGACGGGGCACCCTCCCCCTGTGCACCTGGCACACAGGGCACCCGGAGAGTGCTCCAGCGGAGAGTCCGCCGGTGTTTTTTTCCATTTTCCCTGGAACCGCTCCCCGTTCCCGTCCTATGGGACCACGGGGGAGGGGTGCTGCAGCACAGCCATCAGCTGGGCGTTCCTGGCGCAGCAGCCACGTCTCGCCAGGAGGGGGCAGTGGCGTCTTCATGCCCGTGTCTCGTGTGCGTGTGTGTCTGTGTGTATGTGTGTGTCTCTGTGTGTCTCTTTGTGTATGTGTGTCTCTGTGTGTGTGTGTGTCTGTGTGTATGTGTGTGTCTCTGTGTGTCTCTTTGTGTATGTGTGTCCTCTGTGTGTATGTGTGTGTGTGTGTGTGTCTCTGTGTGTCTCTGTGTGTATGTGTATCTCTGTGTGTCTGTGTGTGTCTGTGTGTATGTCTGTGTGTGTGTGTGTGTCTCTGTGTGTATGTGTATCTCTGTGTGTCTCTGTGTGTATGTGTGTCTGTGTGTGTCTATGTGTGTCTATGTGTGTGTGTGTCTGTGTGTGTGTGTCTCTCTGTGTGTGTGTGTGTCTCTGTGTGTCTATGTGTGTGTGTGTGTCTCTGTGTGTGTGTGTCTGTGTGTGTCTCTGTGTGTCTATGTGTGTGTGTGTGTGTGTGTGTCTATGTGTGTGTGTGTGTCTCTGTGTGTGTGTGTCTGTGTGTGTCTGTGTGTGTCTCTGTGTGTATGTGTGTCTGTGTGTGTCTATGTGTGTCTATGTGTGTGTGTGTGTCTCTGTGTGTGTGTGTGTGTGTCTATGTGTGTCTCTGTGTGTGTGTGTCTGTGTGTGTCTCTGTGTGTCTCTGTGTGTCTGTGTGTCTCTGTGTGTATGTCTGTGTGTGTGTGTATGTCTGTGTGTGTGTGTGTGTGTATGTCTGTGTGTGTGTGTATGTGTGTGTGTGTGTGTGTGTATGTCTGTGTGTGTGTCTGTGTGTGTGTGTGTGTGTCTCTGTGTGTGTGTGTGTCTCTGTGTGTGGGGGGGGTGGGGGAGAGAGAGAGAGGAAGAGGAGAGCTGGGGTTGTGCATTGGCTTGGTGGATTGGGGTGTCTTCTGTTTGAATGGTCCCTAGAGGAGGGCAGGGTGCAGGCTGAGCTCAGTCGTGTCCTAACGGGGTCACTGGCGCTCCGCCATCGCCTGCCCGCTGGCCCTGGTGTTTTAGTGGCGCTGCCAACGGGAAAGGCTGACCAGGACCCGGTCAGGAGGGACGGCGGGCCCGGCTCAGCCTTGCAGGCTCAGAGGCAGCGTGCTCTCCCACACCGGAGCTCTGGGCCCCTCCCCGAGGGCCCTGTGCCAGGGAGGTGCGTCCAAAACCCCACTGCGGGTCCCGGGTACCCTCTGAGCTCCCAGAAAGCCAGGAACGGGCACCAGCCCTGCAACCCTCGAGCCCGGTGCCTTGGGACCACGGTCAGGGCTGAACGCCGACCAGTCCGAGATCAGTGTCTGAGTGTAGAGGCACCGCGTCCCCCGCCTGCCGGCTGCACAGGGAGAGGGTGCCCCGCCTGCCGGGTGCACAGGGAGAGGGGTGCCATGCCTGCCGGCTGCACAGGGAGAGGGTGCCCCGCCTGCCGGGTGCACAGGGAGAGGGGTGCCATGCCTGCCGGCTGCACAGGGAGAGGGTGCCCCTGCCTGCCGGGTGCACAGGGAGAGGGGTGCCATGCCTGCCGGGTGCACAGGGAGAGGGTGCCCCTGCCTGCCGGGTGCACAGGGAGAGGGTGCCCCGTCTGCCGGGTGCACAGGGAGAGGGTGCCCTGTCTGCCGGGTGCACAGGGAGAGGGTGCCCCGTCTGCCGGCTGCACAGGGAGAGGGTGCCCCGCCTGCCGGGTGCACAGGGAGAGGGTGCCCCGTCTGCCGGGTGCACAGGGAGAGGGTGCCATGCCTGCCGGGTGCACAGGGAGAGGGTGCCCCTGCCTGCTGGGTGCACAGGGAGAGGGTGCCCTGCCTGCCGGGTGCACAGGGAGAGGGTTGCCCCTGCCTGCCGGGTGCACAGGGAGAGGGTGCCCCGTCTGCCGGGTGCACAGGGAGAGGGGTGCCATGCTGCCGGGTGCACAGGGAGAGGGTGCCCCTGCCTGCTGGGTGCACAGGGAGAGGGTGCCCTGCCTGCCGGGTGCACAGGGAGAGGGTGCCCCTGTCTGCCGGGTGCACAGGGAGAGGGTGCCCTGCCTGCCGGGGTGCACAGGGAGAGGGTTCCTTGTCTGCCGGGTGCACAGGGAGAGGGGTGCCCTGCTCCCCACACCTGGACCCCGTGTCCTGCTGTGCCCCCCCTCCCAGCCCAGGCCTCCATGTGAGGCGCAGCCCCCTGGACGGACGCACGGACGGACGGGCCGCCCGGCCCCGCGGTAAAGTGCCGTCCGTCTGTCTGCCTTTGTCTGCGCAGTGTCCGCGCCCAGCAGGTCTCTGGGCAGGAGGAGGCGGCGCCTGGCCCGCAGCCGGTTCACCGTGGACGCGGACGCCGTGCCGGCCGGCAGCCCCGAGCGGGAGCCGGGCCCGGGGGGCCCGGAGCGGGACGCGGAGCGGGACACGGACCGGTGGGTGGAGGCGCAGTTCGACCTGGCGCGCTACGAGCAGCAGGAGGACCTGCAGGAGACGGACATTCTCAGCGACGACGAGGCGTGCGAGGCTGAGGGGGGGCCTGGTGCCCGGGACACATGCCCCCAGGCCGACCTGGGGCGGCGGCTGCAGGCGGCCTCCCTGGGCCCTCAGCCCCCGGACCTGGACCAGGACCGAGGGGGTCCGCACGGCCACGCGGGGCGCACGGCGCAGCTCCGGAAGCAGGCGGCGCTGGCGGGCCCCCGCGGAGGGCCCGGGCCCGCGGGCCAGGAGGTGGTCTGGGTGCGGCGGGAGGAGCTGGACACAGCCCGGACCCTGGACTCGGAGCTCTGAGCTGGGCGAGTGTGTAGATACCGGTCCGCCCGCCCGCGTCCTCCCGGCCCCCACTCCGGACGGGGATGCCCCCCAGGATGGGGATGTCCCCCCAGGACAGGAATACCCCCCCAGGACAGGGATACCCCCCCAGGTCGGGGATACCCCCCAGGGCAGCTCTGGCTCACACAGCGCAGGCGGCTGACTGCGCGTAGCCACGTGCCATTCCCCCCCCCCGCCCCCCCCGTCACCCGGGTCACCCCCCCGACACCGGACGGCATCATCGCTCACCTCCAATGAGCGAGGGTCCTCTCTCCCAACAGCTACGAGGGCGAATCGGGGATGATGGAGGGCGGATCAGGGGGAGAGTGAAAGGGGAGCTCCCTGCAAGGAAATCAGACCCATCAGACCCGGGCTGCCCTGCAGGCTGGTGAGGGGGCGGGGAGGGGAACACCCACCTGCAGCCGCCGAGGTCCCCGCGCCCCGTCCTGTGGGCAAACGGAGCAGGATGCCCGCAGCCCCCGCTGTGACGGGGCCCCAGGGGGTCCCGATGAGCCATTCCCCCCCCCCCGCCCCCCGGGGCCTGGCTGGCCCCAGAGCCAGCTGGGAAGTTCTAGTTTTTCATAGAATTAACTCTAAAGGTGCCAAACGGTGCGAGAGCCCCGTGTGCCACCGGAAGAAACAAAGATGCTGTTTCTCTGCATTTTGCCTGAGAGGCAGGGGCGCACGCTGAGGAGGGAAGTGGGGGTTTTACCTTTTGCAGAGAGAGTCCGGGGGGGGGCTCTGTATTCCCCATGGGCCAGGCTGGCAGGACTCTCCGTCCAGGAGCTGTGTGCGTGTTTGTGGGGCCCCGGTTTGAGGGGGCTTGGTGGGGGTCACAGGACACCCCAGGGGGGCAGCCTTGTGTGTCTGCTGCAGCGGGAGGGGGACGGGCGACACCTGGGGGTTGCCATGGTGACCGTGGGCTGTCCATCAAATTTCCGTCCTCATCCCTAGATGGCCCGCCCCTTCCCCGACCACCCGCAGCCACACTCCTCACCAGACGTGTCTGTAATGCTTCCCTCGCGCCAACGGAACAGGGTGCAGACACGCCGAAAAGCAGCCCCCTGGTCCGATTTTCAAGTAGGGAGAACAAAACCACGTTAAAGCACTTTCGATTTTTTTTTTTTTAAAGAAAAGGTTTATAGCTTTCTTTCCCCCACCTCCCACCCCCCTTTCACGATGTCCACTTCCTAAGAAGGGTTTAAATAATATAAAAACTTTCTCTTTTTTTTGGGGGGGGGGAAGATCTATTTGGTGTTTGACACATCAGTAGGTACTTTCAAGGCCTGCCTTTTGTAGTAGCTCTAGGTTCTATTTTATACAGATCCGTGCGACTTTATATTTGCAGACGTAGAGAGCTCGAACCCGCGCCCGCTCGGTGGTGCCCGCTTGCTTCCGCTCCCCACCTCCTCCTCGGCTCCCCCGGGGCTTCCAGCTTGGCCTTTGGGAACCTCTGACCCTCTTGACTTTTCGCTGTATCTTCCGATTTCCCCGAGAACGCCGTCTCCGGCGGGTGCGGGACGGAGGTGGGAGTCCAGGCTGCCGGTCGCCCCTCCGGCCCCGGGCAGCGGGTCCGCGGAGAGCCGGGGAGGGGCGCGCGGGGGGCACCGTGTCGCATGTACATAGGTCGTGCCGTGTCCACGTCCAAAGTTCTTATATATTTCTTTTATAAGCGGAGAGAAGGTCTATTTTTATGTTTTTAGGTCTATGAATGGAATGTTGTAAATTGCCTGTCAAACAATAAAATGATCGGAAAGCGTCTGGACAGCCTGGTGCCTTCTTGGGTCCTCAGGAGCCATCGGCAGGCAGAAGGTTCCGGAATGCCTTTCTCTTGGCCCTAAAAATAGGGCCCTCCAGGAGAGCTGAGCTGGCAGGCAGATTTTTATTAAAAAACTAGAGGCCCGACGCATGGAAATTTGTGCACTCTGTGTGTGTGTGTGTGTGGGTGTGTGTGTGTGTGTGCGGGGGTGTCCCTCAGCCCAGCCTGCCCCGCTCACAGTCCGGGGCCCTCAGGCCCATTCCCCTACGGAGGTGACCGGGCTGATCAGGAGAAGGCCACCCCCAGCACCCCACTGCTGCTGCCCCTGCCGGCCGCCGCAGCCGCCAAGCTGTTTTCATCAACAGAGACCAGTCCCTTCGCCACGAAAACATGACAAACGAGGCATTTTCAAGATGTGTCTTTCGTAGGATATGACATTTCTTCCTTTTCCTTTTTTTTAAAAAAATTCTCCCCCGAGGATAGGTTTCCATTGATTTTTAGAGAGTGTTGAAGAGAGAGGGAGGGAGGGAGAGAGAAACATCAATGTGAGAGGGACACTTTGATCGGCTTCCTCCGGCATGACCCCTGACCTGGGCCCCAGCCAGGGAGGAGCCTGCAACCTATGCCCTTGACCAGAATCGAACCCGGACCCTGCGGTCCACAGGCCGAGGCTCTGTCCACTGAGCTAAACCGCCTAGGGCAGGATATGACATTTCTTAGCTCCCCCAGCGGCGGACTTTCGTTTTTTTCCTCCAGGAGTGTGGTGGAAGGACCCTAGGTTACTTTTGGGATTCTTTTTTAAAAAATATATTTTATTGAGCCGAGACCGGTTTGGCTCAGTGGATAGAGCGTCGGACTGCGGACTGAAGGGTCCCGGGTTCGATTCCGGCAAGGGCATGTACCTTGGCTGCGGGCACATCCCCAGTAGGGGTCGTGCAAGAGGCAGCTGATCGATGTCTCTCTCTCATTGATGTTTCTGACTTTCTATCCCTCTCCCTTCCACTCTGTAAAAAATCAATAAAATATGTGTGTGTTTAAAATATATATATATATATATATATATATTATTGATTTTTCACAGAGAGGAAGAGAGAGGGATAAAAAGCCAGAAACATTGATGAGAGAGAAACATCCATCCGCTGCCTCCTGCACACCCCCCACTGGTGATGTGCCCGCAACCAAGGTCCATGCCCTTGACCGGAATCGAACCCGGGACCCTTCAGTCCGCAGGCTGACGCTCTATCCGCCGAGCCACACCGGTTCGGCGGATACATACACATTTTAGCTGTTTCTTTATTGAGGCGGAAATGACAGGTCGGTGTCGGGCACGCAGCAGGACGGCGAAGCGATCCCCGCGGCAGGTAACCTCCCTCGCCAGCCGCCGTTCCGGAACCCGTCTTGCTGCGTGTGACGGGGCCAGGGCCCAGTCTCCCGGCCGCGTCCACATGTTCAGCACGTGTTAGCATGGCCACACCCCGAGTTTGTGCCCGAACCCCTCAGGCAGCCACCGCTCTGTTCTCGGTCCACGGGCTCCGGTGTCTTCCTGTTTTTGTTTTTGTTTTTTTAACATTCTTATTGGTTTCGGAGAGGAAGGGAGAGGGAGAGATGGAAACATCTGCGATGAGCGGGAGTCACGGACCGGCTGCCTCCTGCACGCCCCCCCCTGGGGGCGGAGCCCACCGCCCGGGCCCCAGCCGGGAATGAACGTGACCGCCAGCCCCCCAGCCGCACCCCCCGGCCTTGTTTTCAGATTCCATACGTGAAGTCACGCTGCCGATCCTCTTCCGTGAGGAAAGCCGGACGTTTTAACGAAAACGAACAAAAAGAGGGATTCAAGCTGCTTAGCATCCCGGTGCACTAACTGGGAAAAGAGGCAAACGGCCTGGATAGGGCCTGTCCTGGCTCAGCGTGGGTCTCAGTCTCCCCTACTCCCGCCGGGCGGCCGGGGGTGCAGAGCCGGGGCAGGCCTGTGGGGGGAGCTCCGGGCCCGGGCTCCGCCTCCACGCTTGGTCCCTGGGGTCTTGCTTCCTGGATCTTCCACAGAATCACACACAGCGAAGGCGCATGCAGCCCTGGACCGGCTGCTTCTACTTCCTCCTCTTCCTCATCCTTGTCCTCTTCCTCTTCCCTGTCCTCTTTCTTCTCCTCTTCTTCCACTTCTCCTCTTCCTCGTCCTTGTCCTCTTCCACTTCCTCCTCTTCCTCCACTTCCACTTCCTCCTCCTCCCTCTTCCTCCACTTCTTCCTCTTCCTCCTCCTCTTCCTCCTCCTCTTCCTCAGTCCCTCACAGGCCTGATTCACCCACACCCACCTCCCGGGACCGGGGCCCCAACCAGCAGCCGCCTCCGGAAGGCGTGAGCTCGGCCGCTGTTGGGCCATTTGCTCCCTGGTGTGTGGCTCATGGGCTCACAGCGCCTCAGCCTCAGATCCCAAGGGCTTGAAAGACATTCAGACCCCTGTGCCCCCATCACACGCACACACATGTGTATGCACACACCCCTCACACATACCCATACACACACACCCATACACACACACCCATGCACACACACCCATGCACACACAGGTGCGCACACACATTCATGCACCTGCATGTACACATACACACCCATTCATACACATGTACACGCACACACACATCCATGTACACACACATATCCCTCACACGGACACACACCCATGCACACACACACCCATACACACGTACACACACATGCACACACACACATACCCCCCACACACAGACACATACCCATGCACACACACACCCATACACGTACACACGCACATACACACACACACACATACCCCCCCCCCACAGGTGTGCGCACACACTCATGCACCTGCATCTACACACACATACCCCATTCATACACACATGTACGCACATACACACGCACATACCCATGCATGTGCACACACACACACCCATACACACCCATGCACATGCACACACACGCACACACTGAACCTGCGGTTTCACAGGGCCCCGCGGTCCGGGGGCAGGTTCAGGGGTGAGGAGCACTGCTTGGCTGGGGCCTGAGGAGGAACACCCACTTTGTCCTAAGGTGCCCCTGGGGGGGGGGCGGCCTCACCTGGCGGGATCGTCTCCACGTCTGTGCCGGGGTCCGGCAGGGGGGGTTCCTGTCCAGTCTCTGAGCCTCCGCTGCAGTGGCCGCACCCGAACCGATCGCCCGGCTCCCGCCAGCCTCCCCTCCGGCTCCCGCCCGGGGCTGCCGTCCACATCGAGCAGCCGGGCGGCCCCTGGGTCTCGGCGTCACTCACCCCCGTGTGACCGCGGCAGGGACCCCCGTCCAGCCCACGGCTCTATAAACGTGATGTCACCCCCGCCCCCGGCTTCTCCAGGAGGCGTCCGGTGGGGAGAGGGAACGGAGGCTCCAGGGCAGAGCAGGAGAGGGGGTGTCTGTGTGGCCTGGGGTCCGTTCCTGTCCCCCCCTCTCCGCCCCCTGCCATGGAACCGGGTCCAGTGACATCACTCAGCCACAGGGTCTATTCTGTGGTCCGCACTCCACGAAGCTCCCTCTAGCCCCGTGGTCCCCACCTTGTTTTGGCCACGCCACCTCGGCATCTCCAACATCTGCTGCCCCCCCCTCCCGCCCGTGACAGAGTCCTCGTTCAGACGGGGGCCCCTGTTCACAGGAGGAAGCCTATAGGCCATGAACTTGGTCCACACAAGCCCCCAGAGAACCTGGCCAACGTGAGAGAGAAATACAGAACGGCAGGACGTGGGGTACGGAGGGGGACGTCGCCGAGAAACTGTTAAAAAACAGTAATACGAAGCGACGTGAAAAAAGCCGTTTCAAACACGCGATAGGGAAGTGACAGGCGTCAACGTCACCTGTATTTATTTACGTGCCGAACGGGGCCCCTGGAACCACAAGAAATGCAAAACGTCACTGTTCACAGCTCACTCTGGAATCGCCCCGTAAACATCACATTCCCGTCCCCGGCGGGGTGTGTGTGTGTGTGTGTGTGTGTGTGCGCCCCGGGGGGGGGGGGTGCCCTGTGGGAGCCGCTGCTCGACCCTCCGTCCCCCGCCGCGGGGGCCGTGTCTCCGCCGGGTGCACCCCCCGGGCCGACCGGGCCTGGCTGCTCTGAGGCCGCC
>CM050514.1:772500-780000 GCA_027563665.1 Antrozous pallidus | reverse complement strand
CTGAGAATTAGATCCAGCCCCAAGGGGGAGGGTCCGGGCCCCAAGGGCCATGTGGAAGCGACTCAGAAATTTGGGGGGCGGGGGGAGAGGTGGGGGCTGGGGGGGGTGGCTGTGAGGTGCTGTGCTGGTCACATGTGAAAACGAATCAGAACTGCGCTCACAGGTTAGGTGGTGGGGGGGGCGCACGGAAGGACGGGAATCCTGGGTGTTTCTGGGGGAGGAGAGGAGGATGGTGTGGGGGGGAGAGGAGGATGGAGGATGGGGTGGGGGGTGGAGGGAGAGGATGGGGGCGGGAAGAGGAGGACGGGGTGGGGGGAGAGGGATGGAGGATGGGGTTGGGGGGGAGAGGAGGACGGGGTGGGGGGAGGACAGAGGACAGGGTGGGGGGGAGAGGACGGGGTTGGGGGGAGGACAGAGGACAGGGTGGGGGTTGGAGGGAGAGGATGGGGTGGGGGTGGAGGGAGAGGATGGGGTGGGGGGTGGAGGGAGAGGATGGGGGCGGGAAGAGGAGGACTGGGTGATGGGAGAGGGATGGAGGATGGGGTTGGGGGGAGAGGAGGACGGGGTGGGGGGAGGACAGAGGACAGGGTGGGGGGTGGGGTGGGAAAGAGATCCACGTGATGCCTTGTTTCCCACAAGGTGGGCGGAGCCTGGGCCACAAGGGGGTTTGACAGCTCTGGCTACAGTCCCGATGGCCTGCTGCCGGCCTCTCTCTCTCTCTCTCTCTCTCTCTCTCTCTCTCTCTCTCTTTAAAGACGTTTGTGTTGGTTTCAGAGAGGGAGGGCGAGGGAGGGAGAAACATCCGTGATGAGAGGGAGTCACGGATCGGCTGCCTCCCGCACGCCCCCCACTGGGGATGGAGCCTGCACCCCGGCCGGCCATGGGCTGCCGCGTCCCCTCTAAGCCGGGCGCAGAGGGCTGGTCCCCGCCGGCTGCCGTGTGCGCACCCACCGGCCAGACACAAGCCCAGGGAGGCCGCTGGGGCGCGTATCTCGTTTATTTCGGAGGAACACGTTCCGACCAAGTCCAGGGTTAAAGGGCGAGGAAGCCCGTCTGCGGGGTTAGCTCCCCGCGGGCAGAGGCGGTCAGGCCTCTGAGGACCTGGTGCGTCTGCAATTGAGTTCGCTCCCACGTTACGCACTGTCTCTCCCGCGCAGACCTGTCCGCACGCGTCCCTGTGTGTTCCGTCCGGAAAACCCGTTTCCCCGGCCGATCCTCTCTGTGTGGCGTGTTCACTCTTATTACTTCGTCTCCTTCCCTTTGTGTCTTCACCTCTAATGCCGTCCGGGGGCTCGGGTACATGTCCAGCCTTTTAGCTCTTCGCCGACCCGATCCATCAATCGGCGCGCGTTACTGTAAGGGCTGTGCTGCCTTTGTTCACGAGGCTGATGGGACCTGAGCTGCTTTCGTGATCTCAGTTCTAGATAGTGCGTTAGTTCCCTTGTGATTCCCCTCGGACCCGTGAGATGGCAACCGTGTGCTTTTATATGTCCAGATAGGTGGCTGTTTTTACCCATATCTGTTATTATAAGTGACTAGAGGCCCCATGTATGGAATTCGTGCACGGGGGGTAGGGGGAAGCAGGGGGATGTCCCTCAGCCCAGCCTGCACCCTCTCCAATCTGGGACCCCTCAAGGGATGTCCGACTGCCTGTTTAGGTCCGATCCTGGCAGTCGGACATCCCCTCTCACAACCCAGGACTGCTGGCTCCCAACTGCTCGCCTGCCTGCCTCCATGATGGCCCCTAACCGCTTCTGCCTGCCAGCCTGATCACCTGCTAACCACTCCTATGTCAGCCTAATTGATGTTTAACTGCTCCCCTGCCAGCCTGTTTGTCCCCAACTTCCCTCCTCTGCTGGCCTGGTCACCCCTAACTGCCCTCCCTTGCAAGCCTGGTCCCTCCCAACTGCCCTCCCCTGCTGGCCTGATCGCCCACAACTGCCCTCCCTTGCAGGGCCTGGAACCTCCAACGACCCTCCCCTGCTGGCCATCTTGTGGTGGCCATCTTGTGTCCACATGGGGGCAGGATCTTTGATCACATGGGGGCAGCCCTCTTGTGTGTTGGAGTGATGGTCAATCTGCGGATTACTGTTTTATTAGATAGGATAGAGGCCTGGTGCATGGGTGGGGGCCAGCTGGTTTGCCCTGAAGGGTGTCCTGAATCAGGGTGGGGGTTCCCTTGGGGTGAGGGGCAGCCTGGGTGAGGGGCCTGTGGAGGTTTGCAGGCTGGCCATGTTCCCCAGCAACCCAAGCAGAGGCCCTGGGATCTGGGATTAATCTGTCTGTAATTGAAACTTTGTAGCCTGGAGCGGAGCCAAGTCTTCTGCTCGCTCAGGGGCGGCAAGCCATTTCTGTTTGGAAACTTTGTAGCCTAGAGTGGAGGATTAGGCTGGGAATGGCAGGCCAAAAGCTTGGCTTCCTCCATTGCCGGGGAAACCCAAGCCTCTGTTCTCTCCAGCTCAGTGGCTGCCACCATTTCTGTATCTTTTATAATTGAAACTTTGTAGCATTGAGTGGAGGCCTAGGCCAGCAAAGGCAGATGGAAAGCTTGGCTTCCTCTGTTGCCGGGGAAACCGAAGCCTTTCTCCTGCTCTCAGTGGCGGCAGCCATCTTGGTTGGGGTTTATTTGCATCATCTGCTCCTGATTGGCTGTGGGCGTGGCGAAGGTACGGTCAGATTTGCATATCACTCTTTTATTAGATAGGATAATTACAGAATTACTTTGTAGTTAAAAACAAGGACCCACACGATATCAATTCTTTGACGTTTACAGTTACTTTAACTCCAGTAAGTGATCTGCTTTTATAAGTATTTTTTCTGTGCTCGAAAGAGTGTGTATTCTGAGGACACACTTCGCCATGTGCACGAGTCGGTGTTCTGTGTGTTCTGCTCCAGTCCACGTCCTCGCGAACATGTTTTGCTCTGGACTTGCTATTGGGCGACGTGAAGGGACCGCCCCGGCGTGGCTAATGGCCGATAGCCCTGCCACGCTGGTGCCACGGGTTCGTGTCTTTTGTGTCTTGGCACCTGGTCTTGAAGCGACCTGGGTGAGGCGGGTTCGCGTGGCCGACTGGAGTGGGGATCATTTCAGGGCGTTCCCAGCTCTCCGGGGATCTGTCCACGTTCAGAAGCTCGGAGCCACGGCAGGGGGCCCACGGGCAAGAGGCGCACCAGCCGTGTGAGCGGAGCAGGAGCCTGGTGGGACCAGCACGGGGGGTGCTGTTTCTGTGGCGGGAGAGCTGGTGGTGCTGCTCTGGTTGGATTTGGCGCATAAACGTGTTCCTGTGTGAAATCCGTGCTGCGTGTACGTGTTCACGACTCGGAGGGAGAACCTTGGTGCCGGGCCGGGGGCAGGGATGGGAGGAGGAGGGGAGAGGCCACGAGGTGGCCGGGGGGGGGGTGTGTGACCTCTGACCCATCGCTGCACCTTCTCCCAAGCCCCCCCCACACCCCCCCTGCCCTGGGCAGCACATGCCCCCTGAGGAGGCAGGAGGAGGAGGAGAAAGGACTGGGCTCCGTTTCCGCTGCCTCACAGCTCACCACGGCTTCCCCAGAGTGTGTGTGATCATAGCATGCCTTCCACACCCACACGGCCTGCCGGAAGTCTGAGCGTGGGGCACCATTTTATTTTATATCTATGTATCTACATATCTACATATCTGCATGTCTGCATGTCCACATATCTACATCTCTATACATGTATATATCTACATATCTATATATCTACATATCTACACATCTATATATCTGTATATCTGTCTCTATCTCTATCTGATCTCTATCTCTATATTTCTCTCTACCTCTGTCTCTATGTCTGTCATCTATCTGTCTAATCTGTCTATCTCTATCTCTCTTTCTATCTCTATCTCTGTCTCTGTCTCTATCTCTGTCTATCATCTATCTATCTATCAATCATCTATCTCTATCTGTATGTCTATGTCTATCATCTCTATCTCTGTCTCTATCTCTATTTATCTATCATCTATCTGTCTCTATCTCTATCTGTATCTCTATCTCTGTTTATCTGTATGTGTATGTGTATGTGTATCTGTTTCTCTATCTCTACCTCTACCTCTGTCTATCTATCATCTATCTATCTCTCTCTCTCTGTATCTCTATCTCTATCTCCATCTCTATCTCTATCTCTATCTGTCTATCTATATACACTAGCAGCCTGGTGCACAAAATTTATGCCCAGATAGGGTCCCTAGGCCTGGCCAGCAATCAGGGCTGATCTGTGGGGCGACCAGAGGGGCGATCAGGGGCCCCCCCACCGCTGGCACCTGCCTTGGCTGGCCTGTCCTGTGGGCTGGGTCAGCCTGCATGGAGTGTCTGCCCCCTGGTGGTCAGTGCACATCACAGCAAGTGGTTGAGTGGCCTTAGCCTATCATTTGCATATTACACTTTGGTTGAAAGGATAACCAGATGGTTGGACACGTAGCATATCAGGCTTTTATTATACAGGATATTGATCAGCTGCCTCCTGCATGCCCCACACGGGGGGTAGGGGGTGGGGGAGGGGATTGAGGGGGGGTCAGGCCCGCAACCGGGCCTGCGCTCTGCCTGGGAACCGGATGGGGCCCTCCAGGTTCCAGGTTGATGCTCAACCCCTGAGCCACACCCAGCGGGCAGGCTGCCCTCAACCCTGAACGTATTCAGAACAGGAGAGCAACCACTCCTAATTGTCAGCGGAGCAGGAACAATAGGTGTTGAGCTGACAGCGCAGTTTGAAGTGCCTTATCAGGGATGGAAATGACAGAGTGGCTGTGAATATGCAAATGCATCCCAGCCAGCCAGCCAGCTCTCAATTAGAGCCAGATGGGTGTGATGCTCAGCCCTTCCCCAAGGCCTCAGACTCCCAGCAGAAACTCAAACAGATAATTAGGCCTTAGAATAGCTTCCTGTTCTCCCTGGGATGGAGAGAGGGTGTGGGGTAGGGAGAGGATGTGAGGTGGAGAGAGGGTGTTTGGTGGAGAGAGGGTGTGTGTGGGGGGTGAGAGGGGGTGTGGGGTGGGGAGAGGGTGTGTGGGGTGGGGAGAGGGTGTGTGGGGTGAGGAGAGGGTGTGTGGGGTGGGGAGAGGGTGTGTGGGGTGGAGAGAGGGTGTGGGGGGTGAGAGGGTGTGTGGGGGGGTGAGAGGGTGTGTGGGGTGGGGAGAGGGTGTGTGGGGTGGAGAGAGGGCGTGTGAGGTGGGGAGAGGGTGTGTGGGGTGGGGAGAGGGTGTGTGGGGTGGGGAGAGGGTGTGGGGGGTGAGAGGATGTGTGGGGGGGGGTGAGAGGGTGTGTGGGGTGGGGAGAGGGCGTGCGGGGTGGAGAGAGGGCGTGTGAGGTGGGGAGAGGGTGTGTGGGGTGGGGAGAGGGTGTGTGGGGTGGGGAGAGGGTGTGTGGGAGGGAGAGAGGGTGTATGGGAGGGAGAGAGGGCCTGTGGGGTGGAGAGAGGGTGTTTGGTGGAGACAGAGTGTGGTGGGGAGAGAGGGTGTGAATCCTGTCCCAGCCAATCAGGCCAGCCCCTGACTCCCTTCCCAGCCAGTCAGGCCAGCACCCGACTCCAGTCCCAGCCAATCAGGTGAGCCCATGACTTTCTTCCCAGCCAGTCAGGCCATCCCCTGAATCCCTTCCCATCCAGTCAAACCAACACCTGACTCCCTTCCCAGCCAGTCAGGCCAGCCCATGACTCCCTTCCCAGCCAATCAGGCCAGCCCCCGAGTCTTGTACCGGCCAGTCAGGCCATCCCCTGATTCCCTTCCCAGCCAGTCAGGCCAACCCCTGTCTCCTTTCCCAGCCAATCAGGCCAGCCCCTGACTCCAGTCCCAGCCAATCAGGCTAGCCCATGACTCCCTTCCCAGCCAGTCAGGCCAGCACTCGACTCCAGTCCCAGCCAATCAGGTGAGCCTATGACTTTCTTCCCAGCCAGTCAGGCCAGCCCCCGAATCCCTTCCCATGGAGTCAAGGGCTGGCCTGATTGGCTGGTAAGGGAGAGAGGGGCTGGCCTGACTGGCTGGGAAGGGACTGGCTGAGGACGCCCCCTGGTGGGGGAATGAGAGCGGGCTGAGGGTGCCCCTGGGAGGGGTAGTGAGAGAAGGCTGGGGGTGGCCCCTTAGGGGAGTGAGAGAGGGCTGAGTGTGCCCCCTTAGGGGGGGAGTGAGAGAGGGCTGCGGGCTCCCCTGGGGGGGGGGTGACACCTGTGTGGATTCTGTGTATCCCCCCTGCGTGGGTGATGCAGCCCTGGTTTCCCCCCTGCAACCCCTTCACTCAGGCTGTGGGGATGGATGGGTTTTGCCTGGAAATAATTAGTATCACCATTTTCCTGGGAGTTCTGAGACTTGGTCTCTCTCTCTCTCTCTCTCTCTCTCTCTCTTCTCTCTCTCTCTCTCCCTCCCCCCCCTCCTCCCCCCTCTCCATTTCTCGCTCCTCCTGCTCTCTGATCCACCACATCCCTCGGCCGGCCAGCGTGCCCCTTGACCTTGACGTATAAACTGCCTCGCCCACATGCCCTCCCATCCCCTGTGGGAGGCGGCGGTAAAGGGTGACACAGCCGTGACTGGGCGGTGGGAGCCCTCCGTTCGGCCACACCCCTTTATATGGGGCTTCTCCCTTGTCTCCCCCAGCCTCCCTCCCCATTCTCCCGGGGTGTGTCCGGCGGAGGGGGTTCACAGACAAGCAGGGACTGCCTTTCCCAAGAGGTAGACGTCCCCGGAGACAACCTCAAATACAAGGAAAACAGAGAAAAGAGCTTCTTTTACCCCAAGGGACGCCCCTGCCACGGGGGAGGGGGGTGCGGGGGGGGGGGCGGGTAGCTGCTCCAAGGTCGGGGGAGTGCACTCTGTTTTTATTTAAAACTAGTGGCCCAGTGCACGAAAATTTGCGCATGGGGGGGGGGTACGGGGCGGATGTCCCTTAGCCCAGCCTGCACCCTCTCCAATCTGGGACCCCTCAAGGGATGTCCAAGTGCCCGTTTAGGCCCGATCCCAGTAGGATCCTGGTAGGCTGTGTCCTAAACTGGCAGTCGGACATCCTTCTCACAATCCAGGGCTGCTGGCTCCAAACTGCTCACCTGCCTGCCTCCCTGATGGCCCCTAACCGCTTCTGCCTGCCAGCCTGATCACCCCCTAACCACTATCCTGCCAGCCTGATTGATGTCTAACTGCTCCCCTGCCAGCCTGTTTGCCCCCAACTTCCCTCCTCTGCCAGCCTGGTAACCCCTAACTGCCCTCCCCTGCAGGCTTGATCACCCACAACTGCTCTCCCTTGCAGGCCTGGTCCCTCCCAACTGCCTTCCCCTGCTGGCCTGATTGCTCACAACTGCCCTCCCTTGCAGGCCTGGTCACCCCCAACTGCCCTCCCTTGCAGGCCATCTTGTGGTGGCCATCTTGTGCCCACATGGAGGCAGGATCTTTGACCACAGGGGGGCAGCCCTCTGTGTGTTGCCGTGATGGTCAGTCTGTAGATTACTCTTATTAGACAGGATATTTTTATTGACACTGAGTCGATCCTGGAGAATCA
>CM050514.1:635000-767500 GCA_027563665.1 Antrozous pallidus | reverse complement strand
TCCTGCAGCAGACGACGCTGCGATGAACACAGGGGGGGAGGGGCGGGGGGGGCGGGGGCGGGGGGGGGCAGGGGCGCGCGGCCGCACAGACGCTTCTGAATTAGTGATTTTTTTGGGGGTAAATTCCCCAAAGTGGAATCGCTGGGTCACAAGGCAGTTCTGTTTTTAATTATCCGGTGGGGTGGCAGGTGGGGGATGGAGGTGGAGGGCTGAGCAAGAAAGAAAGAAGAAAAGAGCCCTGACCGGTGTGGCTCAGTGGATAGAGCGTCGGCCTGCGGACTGAAGGGTCCCGGGTTCGATTCTGGTCAAGAGCATGTACCTTGGCTGCGGGCACATCCCCGGTGGGGGGTGTGCAGGAGGCGGCTGATGGATGTTTCTCTCTCATCGATGTTTCTGACTTTCTGTCCCTCTCCCTTCCTCTCTGTAAAAAATCAATAAACTATATTTTTGAAAAAAGAAGAAAAAAAGAGAGCAACTCATGGGCATGGACAGTGTGGTGATTGCCAGGCTGAGAAGGGGTGGGGGTGGGGGAGGGGGTAACATGATGGGTGGAACCCTACGCGGGTGCGGGCAGTGGCGGTGCAGACGGTGCCTGGGAATGTGCCCCCCAAACTGCATACGTTTGTGAACCAGAGTCACCCCAATAAACTCAGTAAAAAAGGGAGAAGGATTGTGTTACACTTGACCTTGGTGCGCCCTTCGACCTCCGTGGACTTGGGCTGCTTCCTGTGGCAGGACAGCCTTGTGGGCGCCGTGCCGCGTCTGGGGACGCCGTGTCTCCCGAAGCGGATGGAAGGTCCCCCGGATCCCTTCCCTGGTCCTCTCGGACACTCAGCGGAAGAGGGGGAGCCGGGAGTTCTCTGGGGTCTGGGGTTGGGGTCACGGGTGGGAAAGGGGGAGGGAGACAGAGGGAGAGCCGGGAGCTCTCTGGGGTCCGGGGTTGGGGTCACAGGTGGGAAAGGGGGAGGGAGACAGAGGGAGAGCCGGGAGCTCTCTGGGGTCCGGAGTTGGGGTCACGGGTGGGAAAGGGGGAGGGAGACAGAGGGAGAGCCGGGAGCTCTCTGGGGTCCGGGGTTGGGGTCACAGGTGGGAAAGGGGGAGGGAGACAGAGGGAGAGCCGGGAGCTCTCTGGGGTCCGGGGTTGGGGTCACAGGTGGGAAAGGGGGAGGGAGACAGAGGGAGAGCCGGGAGCTCTCTGGGGTCCGGAGTTGGGGTCACGGGCGGGAAAGGTCCCCGTGTGACTTCAGCACTAACAGCGTCTGCGTCGGCCCCGATTCACTGCCAGGTGGAGCCCTTCCCTCAGCAGCTGCACCCCCTCGCCCCCCTCCTGCCTCCCCCCGGGGCTGCAGGAGCCTGCGGGCACCTCGGCCACTCAGAGACCAGGCCAAGGTCAAAAGTAAACAACCCTTCTCCCCTTTTTACTGAGTTTATTGGGGTGACCCAGGGCCGGCGCCTCCTCCCCACCCCGTCTTCCCACGCGGGGAGCGCGTCACGGCATCGCGGGCCCCTGGGAACCGGGCCAGCCGGGCGTCCTCCCGGCCTATCATTAGCCTCAATGACAGGCCTCGCTCCCAGGGGGCTGCGGGGCCGAGCAGACGGGCGAGGCACCTGCGGCGACCTCTGACCCGTGCCCACCACAGCGGGGCGGCCGCACGCCGGACGGGCCCCCCCACCCCGGGCCTCGGACGCGGGGACCCTGTGCCCCTCCCGCCCGGAGCCGGGGAAGACGGGGTCCGGCCTCGCGGGGTTGGATGTGGCCGCGGAGGCGACGGGACGCGTGTTCCGGGCTGAGATGGGGTGCCGGCGGCAGAGGCCTCGGTGTCGGGGCGTCCCGGGGGGGGAGGTAAGGGGGGTGCAGCCGGTGAGTCCCGGAGAACGGTGACCACGTTTCCCCGGGAAGGGACACGGGTCACGTGTCGCAGCTCGCTGCTCACAGACCCTCCTCACCCAGGCCTGTGCCTGCACCCCCTGCCGCCCGGACCCCCAGTGGAGGCGACTCTCAAGAGCCCTGGGTGAGCCCCCGATAGAAACACATCTCATTTATTTATCTTAAAAGGTCTCACGCATTTATTACTGAACCACTCTGCTATGGCAGGGGGAAAAAACCAACAAAACCACAAGTTCATTCATTCTCCAATCGAGACGCCCACCTGTCCAGACTGGAGCATCTTTCCCTCCCTGAAAGCTGTGGGCAGCCTGGATTCCGCACAAACATGGACGTCGTCCCTCGTGATTTCTCACAGGCCCCGCTGGCTTCTTCCCAATGTCTCCTCTTCGAGCTGTGCCTGATTTTTAAATATTTTATTGATTTTTTACAGAGAGGAAGGGAGAGGGATAGAACGTCAGAAACATCGACGAGAGAGAAACATCGATCAGCTGCCTCTGGCACGCCCCCTTACTGGGGATGTGCCCGCAGCCGAGGTACGTGCCCTTGACCGGAATCGAACCCGGGACCCTTCCGCCCGCAGGCCGGCGCTCTGTCCGCTGAGCCGCCCGGCCAGGCTGACACCCGCCCGCCCGCAGGTGTTTGTGTGAGGGTCAATGTCGCCCCCCCCCCCCCCCCCCCCCCGGGAGGAAGGCGCTGCGTCCTTCAGAGGAACGGGACGACGGCAGTGGGGGTGGGGGGTGGGGATTGGGGGGCTCTCCCCGCCTGCGCCTGCGGGTCCCCATGTCCATTCGCTCCGCGGCGACTTGGGGAGCAAAGCTGGTTTGCCGCTGAGAAGGGACGTCGGGCAAACGCAGCCTTCCCTGAGCCCCGATCGGCCTGCGTCCCCCCCCCCCCCCCCAGGTGATGTCATGCCTTGAAATCACGCAGGGAGGCTGCCCCGGACGCCCGTTAGCGGCGAGCGTGGGGGAGCCGTGCTGGGGACAGCCTGAGAGCCGCAGGGCACCTGTGTGTGTGTGTGTGAGTGTGTGTGAGTGAGTGTGAGCATTAGCGCTGGGCGGGGGCACAGGGGGCGGGGGCGGGGGCGGGCGGTGTCGCTGTCTGTCCAGCCGAGGGCAGCGTGTGGGCTGGAGGCTGGGGCTTTGAAGCCGGCCGCCCGCCTCTCCGGGGTCTCAGCCCAGACAGGAGACGGTGACGCAGCTGCCAAACCTCTAAACTCGCTTTACGAGGACGCAGCTGCTCAGGGGCCGGGGCCGCCGGTTCCCAGGATGTTCTGAGGCCGGCGGTGGGCCGGGGGGAGTGTCCCAGGAGCCGGAGGGAGGGCAGGCGGGGCCACCCCCCGTGCAGGGAGGCATAAAAGCCGCGGGGCCCCGGGGACACGGACACGCACAGCCGGAGCAGGCGCAGCCCTCGGCAGCTCTCCTCGCTTCTCCTCATCTCTCCGCCTCTCCACCGCTCCGTCCTCTCGCCTCTCCGACCCCTCCGTCCGCTCCGCCCGCGCCATGTCCTTCCACTGCTCCCCGAGGACAGGCTCCGCCAGGCCCGTCCCGGGCGTCCCGGGGGCCACAGGCGCCACGCACGACGTGGACTGCCTGAGCGGCATCTGCCTGCCCAGCTCCTTCCAGACCGGGTCCTGGCTGCTGGACCACTGCGCCCAGGAGCCGGGCTGCGAGCCGCCCGCCTGCCCCCCGGCCTCCCGCGTCGCCAGCCCCGGGCGGGGCCCCGGCTCCCGTCCGCCCGCCGGCGTGGCCAGCCCCTGCTCCGCTGCCTGCAGCCGGCCGCTCACCTTCGTGTCCGGCGGCCACAAGCCCGTGGGCGGTCCGGCCGGGAGCCCGCCGGGGGCGCCCCCCGCACCTACGGGCGGCCCTGCGTGTCCGGCTGCCGGAGGCCCTGCTGAGCCAGGGCCGTGACGAGCCAGACCCGTGATGACCCGCCGCCGCCCGGCCCTCCTCCCCGGCCGGGGCGCCTCCGGGCGGAATTCCTTGGACGCGTCCGGCTCCGCAGCTGCGTCTCCGGCTCCTGATGTCTGGCTTCTGAGGAAGGAGGTTGTCTCGCTCGGCTCCTTCCAATAAACGGCGTCTCTCGGCCTCCGTGTGTCTGAGTCCTTTTTCCCCGGGTCCCTCGTCCCCAGGGTGCTCGCTGACCGGGCCTGGTGTCCCCTCCCGAGATGGGGATGGGGTGCGCCTTGGGGGGTGGGGGACAGGAAGGGGGACAGGCGGGGTGTCAGCAGGAGTGGACGGTCACGAAGGACAGGGGTGCCTGGTGTCCCCTCCGTGGGGCTGAGCGCAGTCATTTCCGCGAAGGAAGAGGAAGCGTGACCTGGGGAGGCGGGGTGGGCAGTGGGCAGCCGAGTGGGCAGCGGGGCCGGTGGGGTCCCCATCGTCCTGAGAGGAGGAGGGAGGGGGTCGTGTCCAGCCTGAGGTTGGCCAGGACGGCCCCAGCCTCAGGCGCCTCACCGGCCACCGCTGCCAGGACCAGAGCTCGGGGCGGGGGAGCCCGGGGTGGGGGGGACCCACAAACACGCCTGGAGGACACGCGTGAACTTGAACTCCAGAGCCGGCTCTGCGCCTGCTCCTCCGGGACACGCTCCTGGAGCAGCCGTCTGTGGGCGGTCAGCCCGCCGGCTCCCCCGGACTGTTCCGGAACGCGGGACCTGGCTCGGGGCGGAGACACGCGGGGTGTGTCGGCGCTGGTGTGGCTCAGGACGGGCTTTCCGGGAGCTGCGGGCGGCGTGGCTGGGGGCCGGCGCCTCGGGGAGGGTCCTGTCGGCTCTGCGGGTGCCGTCGGGGTGTGTGCAGCGCTCCTGCTACCCCCTCCCCGCGGCCAGCGGCCCCTCCTCAGAGGAAGGGAGGCCGGGGCGTGGGGACACTCCCCAGGCAGGACCTGGCTTCTGAGCTGCGCCCCCCCGACACCCCAGGTCCCCTAAGCCGCTGGCTGCTGTCAGAGCCGGGAGGTGTTATGCCCAGATTTCATGATCCCCAAAGACCACCAGGGAGCTGAGTCCGATGCAGTAGCAGAGAGCCTTTATTACAAGCCCGGGCTTGGCGCTCTGCCCCCGCCGTCGCAGCCACAGGATGCAAAGGAGAAAAATATCCCAAAACCTGACGATTTTATAGGGAGGTGGGGCCACACGCGAACCACGGAGCCGGGAGCCGGCCAATTCCGATCGGTTGGGTGAGGGCCGGGGCGAGTGACTGCAAATAATCCCTAGCGCACGTGACCGTCCTGCACTTTGCTCTCGATTGGAGCTCAGGCGCACAGCCTTTCCTGATTGGCTGACTCAAAGGGAGGGGTTGGTCTTTGTGATTTCAAGATGGCGGCCCCCAGGGAAGTTGACGCCTCTCACGCGGCCGACATGGTGGCTGCCAAGTCCAGAATGGCGGCTGCCTTTGCAGTCCCGCTCTGCTGCCCTTTCAGGGGCCATTCCAGAACACCGAGCCCTGGGCCCTGGCGGCCCCTCCAAGCTGCCGTCTGCCCCCTCCCTCCCTGTTGATTCCCTCGTTGCCGTGGCATCAGGGACAGAGGCTGCCGAGGTGCTTTTCAAACCCGGCTCCTTCCTCTTCTCCCGCGGCTTCCGGGTCCCACAGAAAGGGCGGAGGCCAGAGCCGCCGGCTCTCCGTTTGGCGTTGCCGTTCGTCCTCCCGGGAGGGTTTCCCCGCTGGTTCCAGGGAGGGAGGGAGGGAGGGAGGGGGCGAGACAGGGAAGCATCGCTGTGAGAGAGAGACACAGTGAGGGGCTGCCTCCCGCACGAGCCTCAAACCAGGGCCTGGGCCGGAGGAGCCTGCAGCCGGGGTAGGTGGCCCCGGGCCGGAATCGAACCCGGGACCCTCGGGTCTGCAGGCCGGCGCTCTCTCCCAGGAGCCAGCTGGCCGGGCCCTGCTCTGGTGAACCAGCCATCTCCGCCCACAGGGGTGTGTCCCAGGCTCCCCTGGCTCAGGGCTGTGGATGCCCGCCCCCCCCCCCCCTTTCTGGAGAGAAGAGGAGGGACGTAGACTGGACGATAGAGCCGCCCCCGTGAGCAGCCTCCACGGGATCCCGATAGCAGCCCGGGCCGGTGTGGCTCAGTGGACAGAGCACTGGCCTGCGGACTGCAGGGCCCCCGGGTTCGATTCCAGGTGCGGTGCTGCCCGCAAGGTCCTCGCCTTCGTTTCTGTTTGGGGAGTCAGCCGCTTTGCTACCCTGTTTCCCCGAAAATAAGACAGTGTCTTATATTAATGTTTTGCTCCCCAAAAAGATGCGCCAGATCTTATTTTCAGGGGGATGCCTTATATGACAGCGAGTAGGTCTTATTTTCGGGGGATGTCTTACTTTTGGGGAAACAGGGTATGAAAGCTCTTCTGTGTGAGTCTTTTTTTTTTTTTTTTTAAGGTGTCGTCGGTGGCCCGGCCAGCGTAGCTCCGTGGCTGAGCATCGACCTGTGCGGACGGACGGACGGACGGACGGGTTTGCGTTTCCGGGAGGGTGTTCTGAGCAAACTCCCTCTTTCCTCCCGCGTCTCCTTGGCTCTCACGCGGTCGGTCGCTACCCCACGCAGAGCCCACACCTCCCGCAGCCCACGGGCAGCTCAGCTCTGGCCCCATCCACCCGGCATCGGCTTCGGCTACAGGCCCAGGGCTGGGCCCCTCGAGACGGCCCCCCCACTTCAGATCCATCGCGAGTAGCGGGTCCCCAGGTCGCCCGCGATGCTGTTTGACTGGGCTGCAAATCGGAGGGTCCCCCGCCCCCTCCTCGGCTGTGATTCATTTGCCCCAGGGGTTCGGCTCAGGGAAGCGCTCCCCACAGCAGGTCACTAACGGGGGGCGGGGTCTGGGGGTGTCAGGGCACAGAACAGCCACTGGAGACGCACAGGGTGAGGCCTGGGAGACCCAGGCAGCAGTGTCTGCCCCGTGGGGTTGGGGTGTCACCTCCTGAGTCCTATACTATTGGGAGTTACTTATTGTTATTCATCCCCCCTCCGGCCTCCAGGACAATTTCCCATGGATTTTTATTTTTATTTATTTATTAAAAATATTTTATTGATTTTTCACAGAGAGGAAGGGGGAGGGATAGAAAGTCAGAAACATCGATGGGAGAGAAACATATATCAGCTGCCTCCTGCACGCCCCCCACCGGGGATGTGCCCGCAGCCAAGGTACGTGCCCTTGACTGGAATCAAACCTGGGACCCTTCAGTCCGCAGGCCGGCGCTCTATCCACTGAGCAACACCGGCCGGGCTGTTGTTGGGATCTGGTGGCGGCTCCTCACAAGCCGGGGGTGGGGGTGGGCGGCTCTATCATCCATTCGACGTCCAGCCTCTCCTCTCCAGAGAGCGGGGCGGGCTGGCACCCCGCGCTCATGCCGTGTGTAGGCTCCCCGCTGCGCTCCATCATTGCAGCAAGACCCTCCCACCCCAGGAGAGTCCGGGGCTCTGGAGCCGAGAGCGACAGACACATCTGACCTCTAGCCACCTCCTCGTTTGTACCCCATGTCTAAAGTAAACACACTGACTTCCTTGGACTCAGAAGGGAACCTTTATCTTTACGTAGTTTTGTTGAGCAGGTTTTCCATTTTCTTTTAACAAAATATATTTTTTGATTTCAGAGAGGAAGGGAGAGGGAGACAGAGAAATGATGAGGGAGAAACATGGACCGCTGCCTCCTGCACGCCCCGCACTGGGGATGCAGCCCACAACCCGGGCCTGTGCCCCGACCGGGCATCGAACCCCGACCTCCTGGTTCGTAGGTCAACGCTCAACCCCTGAGCCCTGCCAGCTGGCACAGGATGCTTGCTTCCAAGCTGCATTTTAGTAGCCTTAGTGTATACGTGTTCATTTAAAAATTCTAATTCACTAACACACTGTTTTAGAAGTAGGTATGGTTTTCCATTGATATAGAGGATGTGGTTACATCCTATATAATAAAAGCCTAATATGCTAAGTTTCTGGCCGTCCAGTTGTCCGTCCAACCAATCAAAGCGTAATACGCTAATGGATACGCTAAGGCTGCTCAACCACTCACTATGATGTGCACTGACCACCAGGGGGCCGACGCTCTGACTGGTAGGTTAGCTTGCTGCTGGGAAATGACCAATCAGGACTGAGAGAGACAGGCTGAACACACCCTGGAGCCTTCCCACAGTCCCTCCCTGGCTGGCCAACCTCCCGCGTCCCTCTTTGGCCCCGATTGTGCACCGGTGGGGTCCCTCAGCCTGGCCTGTGCCCTCTTGCGATCAGGGACCCCTCGGGGGATGTTGGACTGCTGGTTTTGGTTCGATCCCCGCAGGGTCGGCCGAGGGACCCCACCAGTGCCCAAATCCATGCACGGGGCCTCTAGTATGCATATGAGATCTTTGGTTAATCTCTTCCCACCCTCCCCTCTCCCGCCTTCCCTCTGAGATTCCATCAGTCAGTTCCATGTGTCCGTGCCTGTGCGTTGAGCGTCTGCCCCCTGGTGGTCACTGAGCGCCATAGCTGCCAATCGAACAGTCTGTTAGGATATGAGTTTGCAGAAAGAGAGGACGGAAAGGGGCGTGAAAGTAAAAGTGGTTGGGCCAGAGATTGGCACCGGGCGGCGTAGCCAGGGCAGCCGATTGGCCCGCTGTCTGGCCCTCACGTGGCTTCCGGGGTGACTCTGAAGCCTTCACACGGCGTGCGCTGTCCTTCCTGCCGCGACCCCGAGGCCGCATCTCCCACCAGCCGTGACGCAGACGTGTGCACTCCGTGTGCCTCTAGGAGGGACCGCCCTCACTGCTCCAGGCTTGAATACACGAAGCAAACATGGAAAAATACCGAAGGTGGGATTTCAGAGCTCCGTGTCTTTTACTTCGCCTCATTTCCACTCTGTTTGGTTCACTCATCGCCAGGCAGAAACAGGGAGAAGTGGGTGATTTACTTATTACATTTATTTTTCCTTTCAAATATTTGTATTGATTTCAGGGGGGAAGGGAGAGGGAGAGGTGGAGACATCCGTGAAGAGAGGATCGTGGGTGGGCTGCCTCCTGCACGCCCACCCTGGCGATCGAGCCTGCATCTCGGGCCTGTGCCCGTGACCAGGAATCGAACTGTGACCTCCTGGTTCATAGGTCAACGGTCAACCACTGAACCACGCCAGCAGAGCTGTTTATCCATTAAAAAAAACAAAACATCTTGGAAAGACTTCTCAAACTTACAGAACTTCATTAAACAGACATTTCTTTCTAGTGCTAATTCTGTTTTCTATTCAAAGCGATGAAGATGGAAACTCCACTACTCTACTTTTGGGTAAACTTCGATATAGTTTTTGGCATCTTTCCACCACAACTTGCGTCTCAAAAGGGCTCCCTACTCATCTCATTTTGTCTTTTCAGCTCGTGTTCATCTCCGTTTCCTTCTCACGTAACTGAATTTATGGAGGGCACGACGCTGGCGTTCTTTAAACATGCCCCTCCTTTGAAAAGGTATTATTTGGAGAGTGCTTTGCTTTCTCTTCTTGAGTTCGACATTTCCATCTCATTTCTTGCGGAACTCGGCCGCCAGCTGCAGAAATAACTTTATTTTGTGGCGAGACTGCAGCTAAGTGTCGGCGACCGGCTGCGCTCCCTCCTGTGTTTAGAGTGACTTTGCACAAACTTTTTTTTTTTTTTTTTTTTGCCCGAAGTTTAGGCAGCAGCTCCCGCGGATAACTTCTCATAACCCAGGTTTTATTTACAGAGAGTGCACTCTTCACTCTATGTCAAATAAGGGTTTGTTTTCTTCTCTTTACCTTCATCACGCGTCTGTTTCCTCTCTCCGGCTTTTTTGAGTTTTTATTTTATTTTATATATTTTATTGATTTTTCACAGAGAGGAAGAGAAAGGGATAGAAAGTCAGAAACATCGATGAGAGAGAAACATCGATCAGCTGCCTCTTGCACACCCCTTACTGGGGATGTGCCCGCAGCCAGGAAACATGCCCTTGACCGGAATCGAACCTGGGACCTTTCAGTCCGCAGGCCGACGCTCTATCCACTGAGCCACACCGGCTTCGGTGAGTTTTTTTTTTTTTTTAATGTTTCTGTTTCCTAAATAAACATGTGAATTCCAGTGTTGCCACTTGGTTTGCAAAGAACCTGATGTAGTGTGTTATAAATATTTCTCTCTTTACTGCATCCAGGACGGCTAGAGAGTGGACAGGAGTCCTGAGTAGGGGCGACGGGGGATTGAGAAAATGAAAGAAAGAGACAGACACAGAGACAGAGGGGGAAAGCTGGGGCCGGGCGGGACAACGCCCTCTGATGGAGAGACAGTGACTCAGAGCTGGTGCAGCACATTTATTGTATACAGCATGATTTCCGGACGTGTTACTAGAGTTTCAACAAAGGAGTTATGTGAAATCATGGTTAAAGATCAGGCTGTAATTCTTCATTCTTGTGGCTTCTGTGTAGCTGTCACTCCTGGTGGAGCCTGGATAATTGCGTGCGTTCCTTGCTCCTGGTTGAACGTAGATAATGAAACCCACCCCCTGGGCACTTGAGCTAAGGGTCAGGCTGACAACACACCAGCCTCTGGCACGGTGTGTTTCCAGAACGTCGTTCTGCCAACAGCACTGGACTCAGCTGACAATAATTAAAGAAATGCTCATGTGCCTTCCCAGGTGTTCTCTACTGTCTGTCATTTGGGGAGCACTCTGTGGGCTTGAAAAACAGAGGGTTAATTCCTTCTCTACATTACTTAAAGCCAATTTCAGCCCTCGCTGGTGTGGCTCAGTGGATAGAGCACCGGCCTGAGGGCTGAAGGGTGCAGCACATTTAAAGGCTCAATTCCAGTCAAGGACACTTGCCTGGCTGATACACTGGGCAGGGTTCCAGGTGAGCACTGGTCTCAGGTGAGGGATGGTCCCAGGTGAGCACTGGTCTCAGGTGAGGGATGGTCCCAGGTGAGGGATGGTCCCAGGTGAGCACTGGTCTCAGGTGAGGGATGGTCCCAGGTGAGGGAATGGTCCCAGGTGAGCACTGGTCTCAGGTGAGGGATGGTCCCAGGTGAGCACTGGTCTCAGGTGAGGGATGGTCCCAGGTGAGCACTGGTCCCAGGTGAGCACTGGTCTCAGGTGAGGGATGGTCCCAGGTGAGCACTGGTCCCAGGTGAGGGATGGTTCCAGGTGAGGGATGGTCCCAGGTGAGGGATGGTTCCAGGTGAGGGATGGTCTCAGGTGAGGGATGGTCCCAGGTGAGGGATGGTTCCAGGTGAGGGATGGTCTCAGGTGAGGGATGGTCCCAGGTGAGGGATGGTCCCAGGGGAGGGATGGTCCCAGGTGAGGGATGGTCCCAGGTGAGGGATGGTCTTAGGTGAGGGATGGTCCCAGGTGAGCACTGGTCTCAGGTGAGGGATGGTCCCAGGTGAGGGATGGTCCCAGGTGAGGGATGGTCCCAGGTGAGGGAATGGTCCCAGGTGAGCACTGGTCCCAGGTGAGGGATGGTCCCAGGTGAGGGAATGGTCCCAGGGGAGGGATGGTCCCAGGGGAGGGATGGTTCCTGGTGAGGGATGGTCCCAGGGGAGGGATGGTCCCAGGGGAGGGATGGTCTTAGGTGAGCGCTGGTCCCCAGTGAGTGCTGGTCCCCTGCACAGATGTGTATGTGCATGTGTGTATGTGCGTGTGTGTAGGTGACATTTATGAGCTTTTCTTCATCTCCATCTGAGAGGATAGTTTTTTATGAGTGATTTCCCCCCTTCATCTCCAAAGCACGATTTCCATCTCTAAGAAGTGGGTCTGCACTGCTGAACCCTGCAAACAGGCCGGTAATCGGCGGGCATAGCTCAGCTGAGCGTATTGCGCTAACCCTGAGCTGGGAGGCTGTGGAGCTGCCGCGTCATAGATCTGAGTGTGCGGGGCCTCCAGGGGATGAGGGAAACGCCTTCCCACCTGCTCAGTAGCCACGTTCCTCAACCCCCTCTGCCTGCACCTCCCCAGAGCCGCTCCCCATTCAGGACACGAGGTCCAGCCGAGGTGCTGGCACTCAGACCTGGTTCTGCTGCTGGGAGAGACCATACTGTCTATTCAGAGTCACGGGACCTGTCACTCCTCCTGGTGTTGGCGGGACTTCCTGCGAACAGCGGAGACCTGGCTGAAGGGGACGAGGGCATCGGCTCCCAGCACCATTGGGTGGGCGTGGGTTTGATGTCCTGTCCGAAGTTTCGGCTTTCAGATTCCCGTCCTCAAAGTGGGCGAGCGAACTCCCTGTTTACATGCTGCTGTTCACGAGCCGAGCCTCTGGCCGGCGATGCTGGTTCCTGTGGGTGCGGGACGGGCAGGTGGAAGTTTGCAGGTCTCTCTCCTGCGAGGCCGGAGTCAAGACACAGGTGTGACTGGTGGCCTCGTCACGGGCCCCGCAAGGCAGTTTCCATCCATCCAATCCCCTCCTTGGACCACAGCCCCTCTTATTAACGACCGGTGGCCGGGCACACACTTCCTGCGCGTTAAAAGGGGGTTAATTAGAGGAAACATTTTAATATGGCTGTGTGCCCTTCCTCTACAACAGAAGTGTCAGAGAGGAAAGAAAATTAGTAAAGTGTATTTGAAAATCTCCCTCCTGTCTGAGTCTGGGGTATGAATACACCTTCTGTGTGCAGTGGGCTGGGGGAGAGTGGGTATGAACACCCGTGTGCAGTGGGCTGGGTGTGAACACCCCGTGTGCAGTGGGCTGGGTGTGAACACCCCGTGTGCAGTGGGCTGGGGGAGCTGGGTGTGAACTCCCGTGTGCAGTGGGCTGGGTGTGAACTCCCATGTACAGTGGGCTGGGGGAGCTGGGTGTGAACTCCCGTGTGCAGTGGGCTGGGTGTGAACACCCGTGTGCAGTGGGCTGGGTGTGAACACCCCGTGTGCAGTGGGCCGGGGGAGCTGGGTGTGAACTCCCATGTGCAGTGGGCTGGGTGTGAACTCCCGTGTGCAGTGGGCTGGGTGTGAACACCCCGTGTGCAGTGGGCCGGGGGAGCTGGGTGTGAACTCCCATGTGCAGTGGGCTGATTGTGAACACCCCGTGTGCAGTGGGCTGGGTGTGAACACCCCGTGTGCAGTGGGCTGGGTGTGAACACCCCGTGTGCAGTGGGCTGGGTGTGAACACCCGTGTGCAGTGGGCTGGGTGTGAACACCCGTGTGCAGTGGGCTGGGTGTGAACACCCGTGTGCAGTGGGCTGGGTGTGAACACCCCGTGTGCAGTGGGCTGGGTGTGAACACCCCGTGTGCAGTGGGCCGGGGGAGCTGGGTGTGAACTCCCGTGTGCAGTGGGCTGGGTGCGAACACCCGTGTGCAGTGGGCTGGGTGTGAACACCCGTGTGCAGTGGGCTGGGTGTGAACACCCGTGTGCAGTGGGCTGGGTGTGAACACCCCGTGTGCAGTGGGCTGGGTGTGAACTCCCATGTGCAGTGGGCTGATTGTGAACACCCTGTGTGCAGTGGGCTGGGTGTGAACACCCCGTGTGCAGTGGGCTGGGTGTGAACACCCCGTGTGCAGTGGGCCGGGGGAGCTGGGTGTGAACACCCGTGTGCAGTGGGTGTGGATGGAGCTGGGTGTGAACACCCGTGTGCAGTGGGCTGGGGGAGCTGGGTGTGAACACCCATGTGCAGTGGGCGTGGACAGAGCTGGAGCACCTCCTCGCTGGACACCCCTCATTTCTCTGTTTTTTTAGGCTTCGGCCAGGGCGGGTCTTGTCAGACGTCATGACCACACGGAGGCGAAGCGGACGGCCGTGGGGCTCAGCACAGCTAAGAACCTTCCAGCTCCAGCACCCGGGCCTCTGGAGGTGGAGAAAGAACATTCCGGACACCATCGCCTTCTGCTTACCTCGCCCTCACGGGCGGCCACAGCACCCATCAGACAAAGGAATTACTCCCGGCGGGTGGGCCTCCTGCCGAAAGCCCGCCCCCTCGGCCCCCGTGAGGAGCCCCCCGACAGGCCGTCTTATGTGCCTGGAGCTGGCTTCTCCTCCTCCTCCAAGGGGCTGCGTGGGGCGAGAGTCTGCAGTTGGGGAAAATCAAAAGATACGTCTGTTTTCAGAGTCCAGAGCGCTAACCATCACACTACCGAACCCCCGGTAAGTCTGTTTTCAAAAGGAATTCATTGAAAGGACAAGAGGCTGTGTCCTCAAGGGTTCGACACACACAAGCCCTCCTAGGCTGGTGGGAGACTCAGACCGAGGTCTGTGTGCGGCAGCGGCCGGGGCAGGGGCCTCGTGTGATGGCCGCTCAGACGGTTCCGGGGAGGACCTCTCTGTCCAGGTCACTGCGGACAGATGCGTGTGGACCTGTCGTTTGGGTCGACTGCCAGCAGGGGGCGGTGGTGACCGGCTCGCCTGGACTCAGGACTGACTCTCAAACGCAGGCAGGGGCCCCTCAAGAACCTGAAAACAATCAAGACCTTGTTTGAAACTCAGCTTTCCTGTTCCGTCCGTTCCGACAACCCCTGACACCTTGGAACTGGACTTGCTTCCCTGGGAATCTCGGTGAGTCTCCGGATTATTCGCCCCGATTTCGGGGGCCGCTCTTTATGGGGAGGGGGGGTGTTCAAGGAACTAGTCTTTGCGGAGAAAGGCCCGAGCCTCGCTTCTCCTCACGTAGCCGTTGGCGGCCGCTCGGCGGAGTCCCAGGGGCGTCCTCTGCAGCCTGGGGACGGGGACACGCTGCCAGCGCGCTCTGCGGTGTTTCCAGAACATTCCAGAAGGAGCATTATGTGGTGGGGCTCACGGTCGAGTCGGTCGGGTGAGTGTGAGGTGACCCGCAGGCCGAGCCCGTGGGCAGCTCGCCCTGTGGCCTGGTGGGCCCCCCCAACCCCCCGCCGATGACACAGCACATTCCCCGGCAGACGAAAGCCCCAGGAATGTGGGTGCAGCGGCTGCGGCCGCTTCATGTGCGTTTTACAAGCGAACCCGGAGCTGCTGATGCAGATCCCTGGGCTGCCCGCCTGCCCCGCCCCACCCCGCCCCGCCCCAGGCCCGGGGTATAAAAGGCCCCCCGCACTGCCATCAGCCTCATCCCATCAGCACCTGCTCTCTCTCCACCGTCCACCATCCACCCAGACCCCCCCTCTCCGCCGCCATGACGCGCTTCTTCTGCTGCGGCAGCTACTTCCCCGGCTACCCCTGCTACGGCACCAACTTCCACAGGACCTACCGGGCCACCCCCCTGAACTGCGTGGTGCCCCTGGGGTCCCCCCTCAACTACGGGCACGGCTGCACCGGCTACGGCTCCCTGGGCTACAGCTTCGGCGGCAGCAACTTCGGGAACCTGGGCTGCGGCTACGGCGGCAGCTGCTGGCGGCCCTGGGGCTCCGGCTCCGGCTTCGGCTACAGCACCTACTGAGAGGCCCCAGGCCGGGCACCCCTGGACCAGAGAGCACCCCGCAGAGCAACAGCCTGCACCCCGTCTCCGGATGAGCGGGGAGAGTCCGCCCGCCTCTGCTGACTGTGCTGACGGCTGGTCTCGGGGAGGCTGAGCCGAGGGCACCGGCGCTGGTCCCGTCCCCCCCGGCCTGCAGCGGGGCCGGCTCTCCGGGGGCTCTGCCCGTCGGGGTGACTTCCCTCCCCCTGGCGTCCCCGGGGGCAGGCGGGTGGGTGGGGGGTTCCGCTGTCGTCTCTAATAAATCTCACTCCTTCCGCATGACCCCTGTGTGCGCCTGGTCCCTCTGCGGCTCTCACCCGCCGGCCTCGTAACCCGTTCCCACCGGTCAGGGCGCCTCTAACCTGGTCTTCCGACGCCGGGCAGGGCGTGGGGATGGGGGACGCCTCGCCGTCTGTCTCTTTATTTATTTATTTTCAAAATATATTTTATTGATTTTTTTTTCACGGAGAGGACAAGAGAGAGAGAGAGAGATAGAAAGTCAGAAACATCGATCAGCTGCCTCTTGCACACCCCCCCCCCCCGCCCTGCTGGGGATGTGCCCACAGCCACGGTACATGCCCTTGACCGGAATCGAACCCGGGACCTTTCAGGCCACAGGCCGGCGCTCTAGCCACTGAGCTACACCGGCTTCGGCTCTGTCTCTTTACTTTTAAGATGTCCCCTGTTACAAGTTCCATCCAAGTGTCCTAACTTAGCCTGGCCGGTGTGGCATCGACGTATGAACCAGTTCTCGACTCCCGGTCGGGTGCGGGCTCCATCCCCAGCGTGGGCCGTGCAGGAGGCCGCCGATGCGTGATTCCCTCTCGTCATCGCTGTCTCTCTCTCTCCCTCTCCCGTCCTCTCTGAGATCAGTACCTATGGGTTTGAAAAAAGCTCCTGGATGCACCCCAAGATCTGAGCGTGTCCGTGCGCCCCCGGCTGGTTGTAAGGAGGGACGTGTCTGGCCGCTGAGAGCCAGGAGCGTCCCCCCTTCATTAGCGGCTGCCCCTCGGACTCCCCTGCCGCTGCTCAGAACTCAGCACGGGAGGCTTGAGCCTCTGGCTGTCGAAGCGTTCCTGTCCGTCTGGCTCTTAGGGGCCCAGAGAGAAACAGCGGCTCAAATACACAGCCTCCCCCTTAGACAGAGGGCGGTGTTTCCCGCCTCCTGCCCTGGGGGACACGGGCTGTGGCGACGGGACCCTCTTATTCTCGGAACCACAGCGGCATCGGACGCGCCTGCGCTGCTGGGGGGTCGCACACGGAGCCCCCCTCGTCGCGATGGTGGGGCTGCGCCTGGTTGAAGCCAAACGCTCTGTGAGAGTGGAGGCTGCTCCGGGCCAGGTCCTCACCTCACCCGCCCGTCCCGTCCCGTGGAGGCTCCTCCGGGGCCAGGTCCTCACCTCACCCGCCCGTCCCGTGGAGGCTCCTCCGGGGCCAGGTCCTCACCTCACCCGCCCGTCCCGTGGAGGCTGCTCCCGTGGAGGCTGCTCAGGAGCCGTCCACGGCCTTGCTCACCGCTTCCTGGGCCCAGACACGGCACTGGCCCACAGAAACGCACGCACACGTGTGTGGTGTGGCTGGGCCTCTAACACTGCACCCGCCCACGGAAACGCACGCACACGTGTGGGGTGTGGCTGGGCTCCGGATGCTGCACCAGCCCACGGAAATGCACGCACACACGTGTGTGGTGTGGCTGGGCCTCTAACACTGCACCCACCCACGGAAACACACGCACACGTGTGTGGTGTGGCTGGGCCTCTAACACTGCACCCGCCCACGGAAACGCACGCACACGTGTGGGGTGTGGCTGGGCTCCGGATGCTGCACCCGCCCACGGAAACGCACGCACACGTGTGGGGTGTGGCTGGGCCTCTAACACTGCACCCGCCCATGGAGGCACACACATGCGTGTGGGGTGTGGCTGTGCCTGGAACCCTGCACTGGCCCACAGAAATGCACGCGTGTGGGGCGTGTCTGGGCTCTGGCCACCCGGTCTTGATGTGGGGCCTGTGGACCCCCGGACGGAGACTCCGGCTCAGGAGCCGGCTGCCTGCCCGAGGTGCTCACGCCCCAGACACTCCCACAGCACAGCGCTCTGCACGTCCTCGGGTTTGGGGGCCACAGACAGAAACAGTCCTTCCCTCAATGGTGCCCGGCCGGCGGGGCTCAGCGGCTGAGCGACAACCTGTGACCCAGGAGGTTAGGGTTCGATTCCCGGTCGGGGCCCAGGCCCAGGTTGCGGGCTCAATGCCCAGTGGGGGGCGTGCGGGAGGCAGCCGATCCATGGTTCTCTCTCATCATGGACGTTTCTCTCTCTCCCTCCCTCTCCCTTCCTCTCTGAAATCAATAAAAGATCGTGGGGCACCCCCTAGCGATGGGCAAGGAGACACCTGATGGGTGGTGTTGCTCTGATCGATATCAGGGGCCAAGCAGAAATGCAGTCCTTAGTTCAGCTTAGCTTGATGCCTTAGTGGCCAGAGCTGTTTTATGCCTGAGGCACACTAAAAAATAAAAAATTGAAATAAATGAAATAAATTAAAGCCATAAAAACATTACTTCCAAAGCAAAAAAAAAAAAAAAAATCGTGGGGACACGGGTCCTAATTTTAAACGTGGTTGCTTTTACGTGGAGTTTGTGGTCAGCAAGGGCTTTGATGACACGACGCTTCCCGTGGCCTGAGCTTGCCATCGTGTCTTCCCTGGCAGCAACAGGAGGCGTGGTCACGTTCAAGGTCATCAGAAGGACATGACCTCCGGCCTCCAAAGGTCAACCACAGGGCGAGTGAGATTGTGGCTGAGTCTTCCCACACGGAGTTCCCGAGGCCGCCTTCTCGTCCTTCCTCCTCAGGCGGCTCAGGGCGTGGCTCTCACTGGTCCCTCAGGGCAGACCCGCTGCCACGAGACCCCGCCCCCTCGCCATCGCCAAGGACAGAGGGACACGTGGAGTCCCCTCCTTTCCCCGTCCTCCCCCCCAGGGGCTCAGCGCTGGAGCAGGAACGTGCCTGCCCGGACTTGCTTTCCATGCTGCTTGTGAAACACAGGGGAGGCGGGGAGCCTGGGGTGCGCAGCGTCGCTGGGGTGTCCTGTCCTCTTTCCAGACCACCGGTGGGTCCGCACCGAGTCGCCAGCGTCCGAAGTTGGGCGCGTGCTCATGTTGTCACCCACGAAGCCTCACAAACGTGGCTGGGCCCCCCCAGCGCGGAGAAGGCGAGTGATTGGAACCGTGTCTCTGGGGACCCCGAGACGGGCCCGCGGGTCTGGCCTGCGACACGCGTGGGAGAGGCCTGGCAATCCCAGCTGGCGGCACGTGAGCTTGACTGTAGATCAGCATTTTTTGGCCGTGGTTTTATTGACATTGTGGGGTAGATGTGTGTGTGTATTCATACACATGTGTGTGCATGCTTGTGCGCATATGCGTTCGCATGCATACGTGTTTGGATGTTTGCACGCGTGTATTTGTATGTTTGTGTATGCGTTTGCATGTATATGTATTTAGATGTTTGCATGTGCATGTATATATATGTATGTTTGTGTGCATATGTGTTTGCATGTATATGTGTTTAGATGTTTGCATGTGTATATGTGTATTCACACGTATGTATGTTTGTGTGTGTGTATGTGTGTGTGCGTGTGGCTGTCCTGTGCCTTATGGGTGGTTTGCAGCCTCTCTGGCCCACATGCACCCTTAGATGCCAAACAGCACCCCAGTCACGATGCACAAACACATCTCCCGACGTTGTTGACCTCCTGGGAGCAGGACGGTGTGTGGGGGGTCGCGGCTGCGTTGCCTCCGCTGTTGAGCGCTGAGGAGGCGCCGGCTCTCTCCTCCGTGTGTCTGTGCAGACGACCCTCTCAGGCAGCTCGCCCAGGGCTCCCAGATCTTTCCAGGGGTGACAAAGCCCGGCTCCACGGACGCCTGGGCTGCCCACGTCCCCTGCAGGCCCGGCCCCGCCCCAGAGCAGTGCCCCAGAGCCCGACGCGCAGAAATGTGCGTCCAGAGAGCTGTGAGCGGTTCGTGCACAGACTCACTAGTGAGCCTTCTGTGGAGTCACCGTTCTCTCCCGTGTTCCCAGAGAGCCGGTCGCTCATTTCACGGCGAACGACATGGGGCCCGGAGAGCGGTTCGCTTACATTCTCCCCGTGGAGTGAGGGGCGAGCGAGGCCTACGGCGGTCATGCATGACGGTCACGCGTTCACTGACTCATGCACTGATGCTGGTGGGGACCTCCATCTGCTCCGAGTCCCGGCACGTGTTCCTCTCCTGCAGGTGGCCTGTCCGTGGGCACACGTCAACCACACAGACGTCAACCATACAGACACCAACCACACAGATACCAACCACACAGACACCAACCACACAGACACCAACCATACAGACGTCAACCACACAGATGTCAATCACACAGACATCAACCACACAGACATCAACCACACAGACGCCAACCACACAGACATCAACCACACAGACGTCAACCACACAGACGTCAACCACACAGACGTCAACCACACAGACGCCAACCACACAGACGTCAACCACACAGACATCAACCACAGACATCAACCACAGACATCAACCACACAGACATCAACCACACAGACATCAACCACAGACATCAACCACACAGACATCAACCACACAGACGTCAACCACACAGACATCAACCACACAGACATCAACCACACAGACATCAACCACACAGACATCAACCACAGACATCAACCACACAGACATCAACCACACAGACGTCAACCACACAGACGTCAACCACACAGACGTCAACCACACAGACATCAACCACACAGACGTCAACCACACAGACGTCAACCACACAGACATCAACCACACAGACATCAACCACACAGACATCAACCACACAGACGTCAACCACACAGACATCAACCACACAGACGTCAGTCACACAGACGCCAACCACACAGACGTCAACCACACAGACATCAACCACACAGACGTCAGTCACACAGACGCCAACCACACAGACATCAACCACACAGACATCAACCACACAGACGTCAGTCACACAGACGCCAACCACACAGACGTCAACCACACAGACATCAACCACACAGACGTCAGTCACACAGACGCCAACCACACAGACATCAACCACACAGACGTCAACCACACAGACGTCAACCACACAGACGTCAACCACACAGACGTCAACCACACAGACGTCAACCACACAGACGTCAACCACACAGACGTCAACCACACAGACGTCAGTCACACAGACGCCAACCACACAGACATCAACCACACAGACATCAACCACACAGACGTCAACCACACAGACATCAACCACACAGACGTCAACCACACAGACGTCAGTCACACAGACGCCAACCACACAGACATCAACCACACAGACATCAACCACACAGACATCAACCACACAGACGTCAGTCACACAGACGCCAACCACACAGACGTCAACCACACAGACATCAACCACACAGACGTCAGTCACACAGACGCCAACCACACAGACGTCAACCACACAGACATCAACCACACAGACGTCAGTCACACAGACGCCAACCACACAGACATCAACCACACAGACGTCAACTACACAGACGTCAACCACACAGACATCAACCACACAGACATCAACCACACAGACGTCAACCACACAGACATCAACCACACAGACGTCAACCACACAGACGTCAGTCACACAGACGCCAACCACACAGACGTCAACCACACAGACATCAACCACACAGACGTCAGTCACACAGACGCCAACCACACAGACATCAACCACACAGACGTCAACCACACAGACGCCAACCACACAGACATCAACCACACAGACATCAACCACACAGACGTCAACCACACAGACATCAACCACACAGACGTCAACCACACAGACGTCAGTCACACAGACGCCAACCACACAGACATCAACCACACAGACATCAACCACACAGACATCAACCACACAGACGTCAGTCACACAGACGCCAACCACACAGACGTCAACCACACAGACATCAACCACACAGACGTCAGTCACACAGACGCCAACCACACAGACGTCAACCACACAGACATCAACCACACAGACGTCAACCACACAGACATCAACCACACAGACATCAACCACACAGACGTCAACCACACAGACATCAGTCACACAGACGCCAACCACACAGACATCAACCACACAGACATCAACCACACAGACGTCAACCACACAGACGTCAGTCACACAGACGCCAACCACACAGACATCAACCACACAGACATCAACCACACAGACATCAACCACACAGACATCAACCACACAGACATCAACCACACAGACATCAACCACACAGACGTCAACCACACAGACATCAACCACACAGACGTCAACCACACAGACATCAACCACACAGACATCAACCACACAGACATCAACCACACAGACATCAACCACACAGACGTCAACCACACAGACGTCAACCACACAGACGTCAGTCACACAGACATCAACCACACAGACGTCAACCACACAGACATCAACCACACAGACGTCAACCACACAGACGTCAGTCACACAGACGCCAACCACACAGACATCAACCACACAGACATCAACCACACAGACGTCAACCACACAGACATCAACCACACAGACATCAACCACACAGATATCAACCACACAGACATCAACCACACAGACGTCAACCACACAGACATCAACCACACAGACGTCAACCACACAGACGTCAGTCACACAGACGCCAACCACACAGACATCAACCACACAGACATCAACCACACAGACGTCAACCACACAGACGTCAGTCACACAGACGCCAACCACACAGACATCAACCACACAGACATCAACCACACAGACGTCAACCACACAGACATCAACCACAGACATCAACCACACAGACATCAACCACACAGACATCAACCACACAGACGTCAACCACACAGACATCAACCACACAGACATCAACCACACAGATATCAACCACACAGACATCAACCACACAGACGTCAACCACACAGACATCAACCACACAGACGTCAACCACACAGACGTCAGTCACACAGACGCCAACCACACAGACATCAACCACACAGACATCAACCACACAGACGTCAACCACACAGACATCAACCACACAGACGTCAACCACACAGACGTCAGTCACACAGACGCCAACCACACAGACGTCAACCACACAGACGTCAACCACACAGACATCAACCACAGACATCAACCACACAGACATCAACCACACAGACGTCAACCACACAGACATCAACCACAGACATCAACCACACAGACATCAACCACACAGACATCAACCACACAGACATCAACCACAGACATCAACCACACAGACGTCAGTCACACAGACGCCAACCACACAGACATCAACCACACAGACATCAACCACACAGACATCAACCACACAGACGTCAGCCACACAGACATCAATCACACAGACATCAATCACATAGACATCAACCACACAGACATCAACTACACAGACGTCAACTACACAGACATCAACCACACAGACGTCAACCACACAGACGTCAACCACACAGACATCAACCACACAGACGTCAACCACACAGATGTCAACCACACAGACATCAACTACACAGAGGTCAATCACACAGACGTCAATCAAACAGATGTCAATCACACAGACGTCAACCACACAGATGCCAATCACACAGACGTCAACCACACAGACACCAACCACACAGACATCAATCACACAGACGTCAACCACACAGACGTCAGACATCAACCACACAGATACCTATCACACAGACGTCAATCACACAGATGTCAACTACACAGACGTCAATCACACAAGCGTCAACCACGCAGACATCAATCACACAGACATCAATCAAACAGATGCCAACCACACAGACGTCACACAGACGTCAGTCACACAAGTGTCAATCACACAGACAGCAATCACACAGACATCAACCACACAGACACCAACCACACAGACGTCAATCACACAGACGTCAATCACACAGACGTCAACTACACAGACGTCAATCACACAGACATCAATCACACAGACATCAATCACACAGACGTCAATCACACAGACATCAATCACACAGACATCAATCACAGACATGTCAACCACACAGACGGGGTGGGAGGAAGTCCAAGTCGGCGGCGATGGATCCCCATCATGGCAGAGGCGGGCTGAGCTAATGGGGGTGGAGCGGGGGACAGAAAGACCACCCACGGAGAGGAAGGACTCAGCATCAAGGAGGAGAGAGGAGAAAAGATAATTTCCCCAGCACACCCTTCGAGCATCGGGGTTGAGGAGGAGAAGGAGCCTGAATTCTCGGAGGAACTGACAGGCAGTCGGAAGCGGAAGCAGCGTGATTTGGGGGCGTTTAGGCCAATTTAAAGATGAAAATGTGTCATTGCCCTACATGCATGGGCAGCGGCTGAGATATGTCTAACAGGAGGTGGAGTTTGCGTGTGTGAGTGTGTGTGTGTGTGTGTGTGTGTGTGTGTGTGTGTGTGTGTCTGAGCCGGACCTGCATGGGTTCACCTCGGGCTCTATCCACTGAGCCACACTGGCAGGGCTGCACTGGCTATTTTATTCTCTGTAATTGTCCCAGACACCTTCAGAGCTCACCGCCTGAGGGCCTTGCGGCCTGGAACACAGCAGATGCTCCATAAATGCACAAATGCATGTTTGGGAGATGCATGTTTGAGAGACGCATGCTTGAGAGATGCATGTTTGGGAGATGCATGTTTGGGAGATGCATGTTTGGGAGATGCATGTTTGAGAGATGCATGTTTGAGAGATGCATGTTTGGGAGATGCATGTTTGAGAGATGCATGTTTGAGAGATGCATGTTTGAGAGATGCATGTTTGAGAGATGCATGTTTGGGAGATGCATGTTTGAGAGATGCATGTTTGGGAGATGCATGTTTGGGAGATGCATGTTTGAGAGACGCATGTTTGAGAGACGCATGTTTGGGAGATGCATGTTTGAGAGATGCATGTTTGAGAGATGCATGTTTGAAAGATGCATGTTTGGGAGATGCATGTTTGAAGATGCAAGTTTGAAGGTGAATGGAAGATACCTGTTGTTTTGTAGTTACCGCTGATATGTGTTCTAAATGGGCGTTTACAATGTTCCCTGTGACTTCGCTCTCATTTTTAGTGAACGACCACGTTCTGAGGCGGAAAGCGTGGTGTCAGAAGCAGACGAGACTGAGCTGTGTAACTGTCCACATCGAACAGGACTGCACTTCACCATCGGCACTCGAGGTTCCCTCGTTCCTTCACAGGAAGTCGAAGAGCAAAACTGTTTCCTGTGGGAACCCCTTTCACGTCCTGCGTGGTTCAGGGTTCGGGTTCTGGAGAAGGCTGCACACAGATGAATAGAGACTCAGAAAAACATTAATTTGGAAATGGGGGCCAGGCGGTAGTCCAACTCTAGTGGGAGGACTACTGCTCGCTCTGGCTTTACCGTCCCTTTTATTAAGATTAAGATAATAAGATACAGCTGTCTCCCCCATCAAGGTGGACCAGCCCTCGGATTCCTGTCCACAGCTCTCCATCATAAAAAAAAAAACCTGATTGGCTTCCCACACTTGGTGAAAGAAATTGACTTAGGAGTCCAAGAAGCGCACCGAACCCCAATATATAGGAACCCTAAGAGGACCACACCAAGGCACATCATAATTAAAATGCCAAGAGCAAAAGACAAAGAGAGAATATTAAAAGCAGCAAGAGAAAAACAGTTGGTTACCTATAAGGGAGCACCCATATGATTGTCAGCAGATTTCTCAACAGAAACGATGCAGGCCAGACGGAAGTGGCAAGAAATATTCAAAGTGATGAATAGCAAGAACCTACAACCAAGATTACTCTATCCAGCAAAGCTATCATTCAGAATTGAAGATCAGATAAAGTGCTTCGCAGATAAGAAAAAGCTAAAGGAGTTCATCACCACCAAACCAATATTATATGAAAGCTGAAAGATATTCTTTAAGAAGAGGAAGAAGAAAAAGATAAAAATATAAATTATGAACAGCAAATACACATCTATCAACAAATGAATCTAAAAATCAAGTGAATTAATAATCTGGTGAACAGGATAAACTGGTGAATATAACAGAATCATGGACATAGAGAGGGAATGGACTGACAATTCTTGGGGAGAAAATGGGTGTGGGAAGTGCAGCAAGAGACTGGACAAAAATCATGCAACAATGGGAGAGGACAGTGGGGAGGGGGAGGTAAGGGCGGAGGGTGGGATGGGTACCTTGTGGAGGGGAGCTATAGAGGGAAAAAAAGGGGGGAACAATGTGATTAATAAACTGAACAATAAAGATTACAAAAACAACAAAAAATAACAACAACAACAAAAACGATCGGCTTCTGGCAGTTTCCTATCTTTTATTTTTTATTTTTTATGTCAGATCTTGTCTGAAATCAAACAACAGGAACAGAAACGTCTTACGCCGTTACTAAAGGAGAAAGGGGTCGTGAAGGTTGAACTTCACACCCGGCCCCCGTTAGCCCCACACCAGTCATTTCTCAGACCAGAATACGGTCCTGCTTCTCAGCCCGCTGCCACATGACCCGTTTTTGGAGAATCGTGCCCGAGTCAGGCACTCTGGCTGCAGCTGGTTTAGACGGAGCTCTCCCTGCTGGGGTGTCCTCGGGGTCTCACCTCCTGCCTGTTGGGAGGCATTTGAGGGGCCACAGACACTGGGGTTCTGGGTGGGGAGCCGTGTGGGAGACACATGTGACTTGGGTGTTGGGAGTGGACTGGTACGGTCTGCAGTCCCTGTGCATCAGACAGAGCTGTTTCTAGCCGTCCTGGGGGAGGGGGGACGGCTTCCAGGGATCGCTCCCCGCCTCTCTCCGACTCGCCCCGAGTCTGTGGCCATGGGGCTGCAGGACCAGGGTCCTAGTCCAGCGAGAACTTGGCCGTCACACCAGCCTGGGACACTCCCCGGAGAGGACAGGGTTCGAGATGGCAGAACCACAGCTAGCCCATGGGAGCACATCTCAGACGCCTATCAGGCAATTCAGCAGTAAAACGGTGTTTCCGAGTTTTGTGCTATCTGTGATTTTTGTCCCTGTTTAATTTTTTTGTGTGCGTTCTGGTAACCTTTTAACAAACATTTGCTATTTAATTACATGCATGTATGTGTATGTATGTTTGTTAATTTTCAGATCATTTATTTATTTATTTTAAAATATATTTTATTGATTTTTTACAGAGAGGAAGGGAGAGGGATAGAAAGTCAGAAACATGGATGAGAGAGAAACATCCATCAGCCGCCTCCTGCACGCCCCCCACTGGGGATGTGCCCGCAACCCAGGTCCATGCCCTTGACCGGAATCCAAACCGGGACCCTTCCGTCCACAGGCCGACGCTCCATCCACTGAGCCACACCGGTTTCGGCTTCTATTGATTTTTAGAGAGAGAGGAAGGGAGGGGGAGTGACAGAGAGAGACACATCGGGTGGTTGTTTCCTGCATGTGCCCTGACCACGTCTGGGGATCGAGCTGCAACCGAGGTCCACGCCCTTGACCGGAGTGGACCTGGGACCTCCGGTCCTCGGGCCGATGCTCCAACCACTGAGCCACGCCGGCGAGGGCGAGTTTACACCTCAGTGCTGCCTTCTTTTTCATAAAGGGGTTCCCCACTGTGAGCTTCAGGGTCTGCAAAGCCGGAGTCCCCCTGTGGTAAACTGAGTCAGGTTCACGCTTCCTCAGGCCCACGCAGGACTCAGCCGGCTACTCCTTCTGTTTTCGAACGATTTGTTGATAAATATTGTTTCCCCTTAAACACGTTTGGGTTGGAATTTCCAGACACGACTTAGATCCCGTAAGTGGTTTTTTTTTTTTTTTTAAAAAAAACACCACATCATATTTTTTAAAAATATATCTTTATTGATTTCAGAGAGGAAGGGAGAAGGAGAGAAACAGAGAAACATCCACGATGAGAGAGAATCATGGACCGGCTGCCTCCTGCACGCCCCACACTGGAGATGATGGAGCCCCCAACCCGGGCCTGTGCGACCGGGAATCGAACCCTGACCTCCTGGCGGCCGGGAAAAGACATATTTTAACCTTTAGTCACCGGTGCTGCTCAGACACCGCGCTGGTATTTTTGCCTGGAGCAAAGCCGGCATCTGAGGTTGGTGAAGGGGCGGGAGAGAAACGCGTCTAAACGGAGCCTGGTAATGGGACGCTGGCGCCTGTTCAAACCGCCCGGCCTTTGCCGGTGCCGTGGGGCCTTCCACTCAGGTTTCCTCTCTCCCGGGGCCGCCCGCCTCCCCTGACGGCAGAGCGGGGTGACCAGCAGGAATGTAGCCTCGCTCCTTCGTGCCTTCCCCGGGCAGGACCTGCTCTGGGGGCGCTGCCGGTTGGGGGTGACGGGCACTGGGGTTCCCTGGCGTCGCTGAGCCGTGGCCACAGGGGGCTGGCACCTGAGATGCTGAGTCACCGGTGCCCTCAGTTGTGGGGAGGCGGAGGGGACAGACGCGTCTCTGCTGACACCGGCCCATTAGTGGTGAGGACGCCGCGCAGCTCTGCGTCGTTCCACGCGTCCCCGTCCTTGGGCTCACCCTGCGGTCGCCAGGGGCTCCCCGACATCTACGTCTCGGCCGCAGTAGCCGGAGGAAAGCGACCCCCGTGACCTGAGGCAGGTTGGGGGTCCGTGGGTCACACAGCCGCCCGTGCCTGCTGGGAGGGGTTTCTAGACCCCGCCTTCCGGCTCCACGCCGCCTGTCCCGTCCGCAAGGCGCTGGCCGGGCCCGGGGTCACCATCGGGGCTCGCCTGACCCCCATTTCGCCCCTTTTCTTTTTTTAAATAAATCTTTATCGTTCAGATTATCACCATTGTTCCGCTTGCTCTGATGGGTCCTGTCGCTCTGTGACTTCACATTTGAGACTAAATGGTGGAGAGGAACGGCGTTCGCCCCCTGTCCTGGGTGTGTGGCCCCCCGAGAGGGAATGATGTCGGTTTAATAGGTACCCGGCCCTGCACAGCCCCTCAGCTTGGTCAGACCATCTGGTTTCATATACACACTTTATGGTAAAATTTCACACAGGTTTTTCTGTTATTATTATTATTTTAAATATATTGTATTGATTTTCTTACAGAGAGGAAGGGAGAGGGAGAGAAAGTCAGAAACATCCATGAGAGAGAAACATCGATCAGCTGCCTCCTGCAAACCCTCCACTGGGGATGTGCCCGCAGCCAAGGGACATGCCCTTGCCCGGAATCGAACCTGGGACCTTTCAGTCCGCAGGCCGACGCTCTATCCGCTGAGCCACACCGGTTTCGGCATTCCTTTTTCTTCTCTTTTTAAAATAAATCTTTATTGTTCAGATTACTACAGCTGCTCTTCTTGCTCTGATGGGTCCTGTCGCTCTGGACCCATTTGAGACTAAATGTTGGAGAGGAACGGCGTTCGCCCCCTGTCCTGGGTGTGTGGCCCCCCGAGAGGGAATGATGTCGGTTTAATAGGTACCCGGCCCTGTGCAGCCCCTCAGCTTGGCCAGGACGCCTGGTTCCATTAGCCTAATAGGAAAAATACATACGTATCCACACTTTAGGGCAAAATTTCACCCGTGTTTTTCTGTTGTTATTTTCAATATCTACTTCCAAAAGTCTATCAGACCAACACATCCTAGTTGTTTGATAATTCGTGTCTAGGATCAAGTTGCATTTAAACATCTTTAATTTCTTTACGACGACACGCTGGCTCGCCTGGGCCGGGGGCGGAAGTGTGATGTCGGGGTCATCGGGGGAGGTCTGTCACAGGGACACGTTTAACCCGTGGTCGGCAAACCGCGGCTCGAGAGCCACAGGCGGCTCTTTTTTGCCCCCCGCCAGTCAGATCTCCCGGCACGTGTGTGGGAACCCCTTCACCGGAGAGAATTGCTCACCCAGTAATCCGACCACCGTTCTGAGGCGGGGCGTGTGCGTGCGCTTTCATTTACATGCGGGCAACCATGTGCGTGTGCTTTCATTTACACGTGAGTGCCATGCGTGTGCGCATCCATTTACATGCGGGTACCGTATTCGTGTGCTTTCATTTATACGCGGGCACCTGTGTGTGTGCTTTCATTTACATGTGTGTACCGTGTGCGTGCACTTTCATTCACACGTGGGCGCCATGCGTGTGTGCATTCATTTACACTCGGGCACCTGTGTGCGTGTGCTTTCATTTATACTCAGGCACCCGTGTGTGTGCGCATTCATTCACACGCGGGCGCCGTGTGGGTGCGCATTCATTTACACGCAGGCACTGTGTGCGTGTGCTTTCACTTACACGCGTGTTCAGCACCTGCTCAGGGAGCCCTCCTCTGTGTCCCTGCGGACTCTGGAGCAGGAGGAGGCCACAGGTTAGCCGCTGCCCACGGGGCGCCCCAGGCCACGCGTGTCCTGCCCCGTCTCCACGCCCAGGGCCGTGCAGGCTGCCAGCCGGTCTGGGGAAGGGCCCGCCTCCCGGGGACCCGCTGGACAGACACCTGAGCCAGCGTGTTGGTTAATGAGCTTCCCGGACGGACGCAAATTGGTGTCAAATTGGTGTCACGCGGCGTGTGCCGGCCCCGCCCGCCCGCCCGCCCGCCGGGGATAAAAGGCAGGCGGAGGCTGGGGCCCCACACAGCACCGGCCTCCTCTCAGCCTCCACCAACAGACAGACAGACAGACAGAATGTACTGCGGAAACTTCTCGGGCGCCGTCTTCCCCGGCTGCTACTGGGGCAGCTACGGGTACCCCCTGGGCTACAGCGTGGGCTGCGGCTACGGCAGCACCTACTCGCCTGTGGGCTTCGGCTGCGGCTACGGCTACGGCGGCTGCCTCAACTACCGGCGGTACTGGCCCTACGGCCTGTACTGAGCCCTGGGACCGGGGACCCCCACCGGCTCCAGCCCGCCACCGGCTCCTGTGCCCTCGCTCACCCCCGACCAGGACCCCGGACGGAGATGACCGCAGAGGGAGGCCTGCAGCTCCCCCCCCGGGGGCGCCTGTCGCCTTTGCAGCAGCCTGGCCCCCACCCCTGTCTTCCCTCCGGGCGTGCTCCCGGCCTCACCCCTCCTGTCGCCCCTGGGTGTGGGTGGACCCGTCCCGGCCTCAATAAACCTGTCTGATTCCGAAGAGCACCTCCCCGAGTGGCTTTCGTTTCTGGGGGCGCACCCCCCCTTCCTGTTGTGTGGGGTGGGGAGGCGGACGCTGCGGTGGTAGAAGCAGCCGGAGCCCTGGCCGGTGTGGCCCAGCGGATAGAGCGTTGGGCTGTGGGCCGAAGGGTTACCGAGTTAGATTCTGGGTCAAGGGCACAGGTCTGGCTTGCGGGCTCCAATCCCAGCAGGAGGCAGCTGGTCCATGATTCTCTCTCACCATGCCTCTCCCTCCCTCTCTGACACCTGTGAAAATGTATTAAAAATACAAACGACACATTAAAGGAAAGCAGCAGTGGGGAAGCAAACTCCCGACCCCGAGTGCCCACGGGAGGAGGGTCTCGGGTCTCCCTTCCCCGAAGGCCGAGGATCCCGCCACGGGGCCCCAGGCCCCACGGGATCCCGTCCACGCCAGGCGGCCTCCCCCTCGCCACGTACGTCCTCCTCCCAGGAGGACCCGACCGGAGCTTTAAAAAAAATCTTTGTTGAAAGTATTACACAGGCCCCCCCCCTTTCCCCGACCGGCCTCTTCCTGCCCCCTCTCCCTCCTGTCCGCTCTCTCTGAAGCCAACAGGAATGTGTCCCCTCCCTCCCCCCAGTCCACTCTCTCTGAAAGCCAACAGGAATGTGTCCCCTCCCCCCAGTCCGCTCTCTCTGAAGCCAACAGGCAACGTGTCCCCTCCCTCCCCCCAGTCCACTCTCTGTGAAAGCCAACAGGAATGTGTCCCCTCCCTCCCGTCCACTCTCTCCGTAGCCATTAGGAAACGTGTCCTCGGGTGAGGATTAGGAGCAGCAGGTCTCTGTGAGTCATGGCCCATTCGCCGCCGGTTTAGCAAGCCCTGGTCCTTCATTCAGGGTTCCGGTTCCCATCCTCAGCCTCCTCGTTTACCTCGACTCTTGGACGGAGGGACCATCTGTGCTTGGAGAGAGCTCCCGACAGTGAAGGCAGAACGTACACGCGTGATGGGTAAAAGGAAGATGGAAGGGGACACGCGTGATGGATAAAGGAAGATGGAAGGGGACACGTGTGATGGACAAAGGAAGACGGAGAGGACACGCGTGATGGATAAAGGAAGATGGAGAGGACACGCGTGATGGGTAAAAGGAAGATGGAAGGGGACACGCGTGATGGATAAAGGAAGATGGAGAGGACACGTGTGATGGACAAAGGAAGACGAAAAGGACACACGTGATGGATAAAGAGAAGATGAAGAGAAGACATGTGATGGATAAAGGGAAGATGAAGAGGACACACGTGATGGATAAAGGGAAGATGAAGAGGACACACGTGATGGATAAAGGGAAGATGAAGAGGACACACGTGATGGATAAAGGGAAGATGGAGAGGACACACGTGATGGATAAAGGGAAGATGGAGAGGACACGCGTGATGGATAAAGGGAAGATGGAGAGGACACACGTGATGGATAAAGGGAAGATGGAGAGGACACGTGTGATGGACAAAGGAAGACGAAAAGGACACACGTGATGGATAAAGAGAAGATGAAGAGAAGACACGTGATGGATAAAGGAAGATGAAGGGGACACATGTGATGGATAAAGGGAAGACGGAGAGGACACACATGATGGATAAAGGGAAGATGAAGAGGACACACGTGATGGATAAAGGGAAGATGAAGAGGACACACGTGATGGATAAAGGGAAGATGGAGAGGACACGCGTGATGGATAAAGGGAAGATGGAGAGGACACGCATGATGGATAAAGGGAAGACGAAGAGGACACACGTGATGGATAAAGGGAAGATGAAGAGGACACACGTGATGGATAAAGGAAGATGGAGAGGACACACGTGATGGATAAAGGGAAGATGGAGAGGACACACGTGATGGATAAAGGGAAGATGGAGAGGACACACGTGATGGATAAAGGGAAGATGGAGAGGACACACGTGATGGATAAAGGGAAGATGGAGAGGACACACGTGATGGATAAAGGGAAGATGGAGAGGACACCCGTGATGGATAAAGGGAAGATGGAGAGGACACGCGTGATGGATAAAGGGAAGATGGAGAGGACACGCGTGATGGATAAAGGGAAGATGAAGAGGAGACACGTGATGGATAAAGGGAAGATGAAGAGGACACCCGTGATGGATAAAGGGAAGATGGAGAGGACACGCGTGATGGATAAAGGGAAGATGAAGAGGAGACACGTGATGGATAAAGGGAAGATGAAGAGGAGACACGTGATGGATAAAGGAAGATGAAGGGGACACATGTGATGGATAAAGGGAAGACGGAGAGGACACACGTGATGGATAAAGGGAAGATGGAGAGGACACGCGTGATGGATAAAGGGAAGATGGAGAGGACACCCGTGATGGATAAAGGGAAGATGGAGAGGACACGCGTGATGGATAAAGGGAAGATGAAGAGGACACACGTGATGGATAAAGGGAAGATGGAGAGGACACGCGTGATGGATAAAGGGAAGATGGAGAGGACACGCGTGATGGATAAAGGGAAGATGGAGAGGACACGCGTGATGGATAAAGGGAAGATGGAGAGGACACCCGTGATGGATAAAGGGAAGATGGAGAGGACACGCGTGATGGATAAAGGGAAGATGAAGAGGACACACGTGATGGATAAAGGGAAGATGGAGAGGACACGCGTGATGGATAAAGGGAAGATGGAGAGGACACGCGTGATGGATAAAGGGAAGATGGAGAGGACACACGTGATGGATAAAGGGAAGATGGAGAGGACACACGTGATGGATAAAGGGAAGATGGAGAGGACACACGTGATGGATAAAGGGAAGATGGAGAGGACACCCGTGATGGATAAAGGGAAGATGGAGAGGACACGCGTGATGGATAAAGGGAAGATGAAGAGGACACACGTGATGGATAAAGGGAAGATGGAGAGGACACGCGTGATGGATAAAGGGAAGATGGAGAGGACACGCGTGATGGATAAAGGGAAGATGGAGAGGACACACGTGATGGATAAAGGGAAGATGGAGAGGACACACGTGATGGATAAAGGGAAGATGGAGAGGACACACGTGATGGATAAAGGGAAGATGGAGAGGACACCCGTGATGGATAAAGGGAAGATGGAGAGGACACGCGTGATGGATAAAGGGAAGATGGAGAGGACACACGTGATGGATAAAGGGAAGATGGAGAGGACACACGTGATGGATAAAGGGAAGATGGAGAGGACACCCGTGATGGATAAAGGGAAGATGGAGAGGACACCCGTGATGGATAAAGGGAAGATGGAGAGGACACCCGTGATGGATAAAGGGAAGATGGAGAGGACACACGTGATGGATAAAGGGAAGACGGAGAGGACACACGTGATGGATAAAGGGAAGATGGAGAGGACACCCGTGATGGATAAAGGGAAGATGGAGAGGACACACGTGATGGATAAAGGGAAGACGGAGAGGACACACGTGATGGATAAAGGGAAGATGGAGAGGACACCCGTGATGGATAAAGGGAAGATGGAGAGGACACACGTGATGGATAAAGGGAAGATGGAGAGGACACGCGTGATGGATAAAGGGAAGATGGAGAGGACACACGTGATGGATAAAGGGAAGATGGAGAGGACACACGTGATGGATAAAGGGAAGATGGAGAGGACACGCGTGATGGATAAAGGGAAGATGGAGAGGACACGCGTGATGGATAAAGGGAAGATGGAGAGGACACGCGTGATGGATAAAGGGAAGATGAAGAGGAGACACGTGATGGATAAAGGGAAGATGAAGAGGAGACACGTGATGGATAAAGGAAGATGAAGGGGACACATGTGATGGATAAAGGGAAGACGGAGAGGACACACATGATGGATAAAGGGAAGATGAAGAGGACACACGTGATGGATAAAGGGAAGATGGAGAGGACACACGTGATGGATAAAGGGAAGATGGAGAGGACACGCGTGATGGATAAAGGGAAGATGGAGAGGACACACGTGATGGATAAAGGGAAGATGAAGAGGACACCCGTGATGGATAAAGGGAAGATGGAGAGGACACGCGTGATGGATAAAGGGAAGATGGAGAGGACACGCGTGATGGATAAAGGGAAGATGAAGAGGAGACACGTGATGGATAAAGGGAAGATGAAGAGGACACCCGTGATGGATAAAGGGAAGATGGAGAGGACACGCGTGATGGATAAAGGGAAGATGGAGAGGACACGCGTGATGGATAAAGGGAAGATGAAGAGGAGACACGTGATGGATAAAGGGAAGATGAAGAGGAGACACGTGATGGATAAAGGAAGATGAAGGGGACACATGTGATGGATAAAGGGAAGACGGAGAGGACACACATGATGGATAAAGGGAAGATGAAGAGGACACACATGATGGATAAAGGGAAGACGAAGAGGACACACGTGATGGATAAAGGGAAGATGAAGAGGAGACACGTGATGGATAAAGGAAGATGAAGGGGACACATGTGATGGATAAAGGGAAGACGGAGAGGACACACGTGATGGATAAAGGGAAGATGGAGAGGACACCCGTGATGGATAAAGGGAAGATGGAGAGGACACGCGTGATGGATAAAGGGAAGATGAAGAGGAGACACGTGATGGATAAAGGAAGATGGAGAGGACACACATGATGAATAAAGAAAGATGGAGAGGACACACATGATGGATAAAGGGAAGACGAAGAGGACACACGTGATGGATAAAGGGAAGATGGAGAGGACACGCGTGATGGATAAAGGGAAGATGGAAGGGGAAGAGCATCAGGGCTGCTGCGGCTCAGCCCGCCTCCGTGTCTAATGGCAGGTGCGCCTCCGTGGACACAGTCATCCTGAGGGGAACCCACTCCTCCGTCAGCAGAGCCGGTTAGGCAGCCCCTGGCCAACCCCCGTCACCACCTGGGCCCGGCCCTGGCTGGGCCGGTGTCTGTGCCGGGCCTGGACTCAGCCCCAAAGGTCGGGCAGGAGACCAGGGCTGTCTGTCTTCCCTCCCCTCTGGTCACCGCCACTTCTCGTTCCGTGGACACGGCGCTGGTCTGTGAGGCTTCCTGCGGGCGGAGGCCTGGGACGAGAGAGGCCATGTGGACAGTGCAGGCGCCTTATCTGCAGGAGCACCTCTGCCAGAGAGAGAGAGAGAGAGAGAGAGAGAGAGAGAGAGAGAGAGAGAGAGAGAGATGGGGAGAGGCATTTCTTCCTGTGTTTTAGGGCGGCTTGGAGGAGGTCTTTCCTGCTGGGGTATTCTGGGTACTTTCCTGAGTTAGGAGTCTGTGACCATGTGGTGCCCGACAGAATCACACTGCCCTTCCTCCCTGCCCCTCCTCCCCCTCCCCCCTCCTCCTCCTTCTTCCCCTTCTCCTCCTCCTACCCTCCCCCTCCTCCTCCTTCCCCTCTCCTCCTTCCCCTCTTCTCCTCCCCCTCCTACTTCCCCTCTCCTTCCCCTCCCCTCCCCTCCCCCTCCTCCTCCTCTTCCTCCTCCTCCCCATCCTCCTCCTCCTTCCCCCCTCCTCCTCCCCCTTCCCCTCCTCCTCCCCCTCCTTTCTCTCCTCCTCCTCCTCCTCCTCCCTCTCCTCCCCCTCTTCCTCCTCCTCTCCTCCTCCTCTTCCCCCTCCTCCCCCTCCCCTTCCTCCTGCCCCCCGCCCCCGACTCAGCGCTCTGTAATTAGGCGGCTGGCTGCGTGCATTTCTGCTGACTGCAGGCTTGCTCTGCCCGGCTGCTCGTTTTAAAGGCTCGTTAGAGCTGGAGCTCTTTCATAGCTCACCCCCAGTCCGGGCGGAGGGTGGGGGAAGCGTGGGGCGGTCAGTAAACTCGTGGTTTGTGCTACCGGAGGTCCGAACCCTGAGTCGATGTCACTGAGGGCTGTGAGGACGCAGGCGCCCCTGTCACAGGGCGGGGCCGGGGGAGGTGCTCCGCACTGGCTGCTGGCGAGGGTCAGGCTCAGCCTCCTCCCGCCCTCAGGGTGTCTTCCTCCTGCACCGAGGCCCGGGGGGTAAGGGGGCCATCCCGCCTCAGAGACCGAGGGGGGCGCAGCTCTGTCTCGGGCCCTGGCTGAGCTTCCAGGGGTCCCCGGGAAGAAGGGCCAGCTCTTGTCACTGTTCACAGGCTCTGACCTGTGTGGACCTCACCGAAGCAGGGCTCTCTGAGCAGCTTCCAGAAGGTGGGGCGAGACCCTCAGGCTCCGGGGACATGCGGGGAGCGTGGAGCGTGATGGTGAGCTGTCAAAGGTCATGGGGGTCGGAGGTCCGTAGACAGGTCCCCGTGGGGTGTGCTGAACCTGAGGTCTCTCTGCTACAGGCCGGGTGAGGACGGGGGGGGGGGGGTGGGGGTGGTGGTGGTGGTGGTGGTCAGCCATTGAAGGAGATGTGCGGACAGAGCACCAGGCAGTTTCCGGAACGTCCCGCAGCCTGGACGGACCCGTCAGCCACGGGAAGCCGTGTCACCGCAAACTGGCTCCTGGGGTTTCTCCTCCGAGCCCACGGACACCCCACCCAGGAGGGGGTGCAGGAGGCAGCCTAGCATGGTTCTCTCTCTCTCCCTCTCTGAAACCAATAAAGATCTATTTCTTTTTTTTAAAAAAAAATATTTTATTGATTTTTTTACAGAGAGGAGGGAGAGGGATAGAAAGTCAGAAACATCCATCAGCTGCCTCTTGCACGCCTCCTACTGGGGATGTGCCCACAACCAAGGTACATGACCTTGACCGGAATCGAACCCGGGACCTCTCAGTCCGCAGGCCGACGCTCCATCCATTGAGCCAGACCGGTTTCGGTGATAAAGATCTATTTCAAAAAGGTGGTCAGCGCGGGTCCTGGGATGACGGCGAGGAAAACACTTCAGATCTGGAGCTCTTTGAGAGCTCACCCCCAGTGCGGGCGGAGGGCGGAGGGAAGCGTGGGGGGAGCCACGTTTACACGCAGGACGCCCTGTTCCTGGGCCGTGGGACTCAGTCTGTATCGCCTGGCAGGCCCACGGGTGGGCAGCGAAACCCGGGAAACGGGAGGGGCGGGCGCCGCGTCGGGAAAGACTCCCAGAGCCGCCGTCGCCCGGGGCCCGGCGCTCAGACGGTGCATTGGGGTTGGGGTTCTGTGCTGGGACTCGCCCTGGGCGGGGCGTCATGGGGCAGGCAGGTCCCTGGCAGGGACCATGGCTCAACCAGCCAGAGCAGCCCTCACCCCCCTCGCCCTGTCTCTCCGCCCCCCCTGTCCCCCAACACCCGCCCCCCCGCCCCCGGGTGATGTCAAGGACCTGGAGGCCAGGACGGCTCTGGGTGAAGGGGGGGCGCTCAGGAGTTGGATGCTGAGGTTGGAGCCTGTTGGCCCTTGTGGTTCCCGGGCACTTGGGGGTGGCTTTGGTCCTGGCTCCCAGGCTGCACGGAGTTGGGGTGTCAGGGGGTCAGAGGAGTTTGGGGGTTGGGGGGTCAGGGGAGTTGGAGGTTTGGGGGGGTCGGGGGGTCGGAGGAGTCAGGGGAAGTCGGGGGGGTCAGGGAGTTGGGAGGAGACGGGGTCGGGGGGCTGGGGGAGTCTGAGAGTCGGGGAATTGGAGGATTGGGGGAGTCAAGGGGTCAGGGAGTTGGGGGGAGTCAGAGGGAGTGGGGGAGTCAGAGGGAGTCAGGGGGTCGGGGAGTCTGGGGTTGGGCGGCTCCTCTCACAGGGAAACACAGGGATTGTCCCGAGATCCTCTAGACCTGCCGGCCCTGGGGGAGCCTGGCCTTTGGGAGGGGAGCTCCCCGCTTCGGGCCTCATGAGGTCCCTGCTCGCCCCCCCCCCACCCGTCTTCCCGCTGCGCCCCCTCCCCCAGGCCTGCCTGCTTGGCCTTCCGCCAAGCGCTTTTTCCATCTCCTGGAATTTTTAAAATGTATTTTATCGACTTATTTATTTACTGAGGGGGGGTAAGGGAGAGAGTCGGAAGCAAACGTGAGAGAGACACGGCTCGGCCGCCCCCTGCACTCCCTCCGGGGATCGAGCCTGCAGCCCAGGTGCATGCCCTTGACCGGAGCCCACCCCGGGCCCTTCAGTCCCTCCCCGCCCCCCCGCCCTCCTCCCCCCCCCCCCCCGCCGACGCTCTACCCACTGAGCCACCAGCCGGGGCTCGGGCTCCGGCGTCCCCAGGACACCAGGCCTCTCCTCTTCGCTCTGGCTGGGCGGCAGCGGGTCCGAGACGTCTGCTCCGGAGACGGGCGGGCTGTCCCTGGCCCGGCTGACCTCCCCTGTGGCCACTCGCTGAGGCACCTGTCCCCGTGCGGGGAAGACGCGTGTGGCGTGTTCGGTGGTCACGCGTGGCTTCCAGAGGGGGTCCGTGAGCTCTCCCCGCACGCTGCCCTCCCGTCAGGAAGTCCGTGAACTGTCCCAGCTCGGCCGTTGGTAGAAACAGCCGCTCTGGCCCACGCCCTCCCACGCTCAGCCCCCGCGTGTGGAAGGAGCGCCGTGCGGGCGATGGGCCCGGACACGTCCCAGCACGCCGTACCCCCCCCCCCCTGCAGGCGCGCCGGTCCCGTCCCGGCGGGAGGGGCGCGGGTGCCCTCCTTCACCAGGGATAAAAATGATTTTTGCACAGATCTATTTTCTTTAAATAGGCAATTGAGACGGTTTTCTCAAACACAGAGCTGCAGGTTTTTTATTTTCTGATGCACATAAGCTGCTTTTACTCTGGTTAGCCTAACAGGAAGGTCTGAAATCTTAAATCCGCCGATATCAATCAGCAGCAGTAAGAGCGGTGATCCCTACGGCTGCAGAAACAAGGCCCCTCCCGGGCCCAGCGAGGGAATCCTGGGCAGGGACTAGGGATGACAGTCAGACAGAAACAACAGTGAGGCAGCTGGGGGACAGTCCCGTTATTAATGTCACTGCAGGAAAACAATTCCAGTGACAGGGAAGTGTCTGCCCCACGCCAGGGAAACCCGTACATTTAATAAAAAATGTGCAGGAGGCCAGAAGGGGGAGCGCTCGAGCACTGCCTCTGGGCCACTCACAAAACCCAGAAGGAAGAAGTCAGTTAGGGACCCAGCTGAGGGTGCAGACTTCCACAGCACAGCTCTCCCTGCCCAGCAACAAACCGGCCAATGGGATGCCCCGCCCCACTCTGCACTCGCCTTCCCTGCAAAACAGCTGCTCCCAGCGGCCTCCCTTTTCTCTATACGAGCGGGTCCCTCTCCCTGTGGCCAGACCAGCCTGTGAGTTTGGTCAGAGTCTGCTTGTTCCAAAAGGCGGTTCTGCTAGTTCTGAAAAGCCCATTTTGCTGGCAGAGTCACGGGCCCTTTTATTTTTAAAGTCGATGTGCCTGAGGGTTCAGGTCCCAAGAGCACCTGAGGCTGGTGAGTGACAGGTGTGGGGGGCGGACCAGCCTGCCCGCCAAGCCCCAGCTCTGCTGCCCCTTCATGGAGGGGCCTCTCTTCTGCACCCACACTCCTCCCAGTGCATCTTGATTTGGAATTTCGTTTTATTTTTTCACAAAGTCACCCCCTTCCTGGTGAGTACTTGTTTGCTTCTGTTAACAGAAAAACCACTGAAACCTGTAAAGAATTTTGCGAGTTTATTTGAGCCACCCTATCGACATACGCCGAGAAGCAGAAGTTCAATGAATTGAGTTAGTGCTCCACAGAATGGGGGGTTACAATTCCATTTATACATCGCAATCAAAGGAGGGACATAGGTGGGTTCCATGAAAGTCATTGGTGATGGATTAAGGAGGAGGGATAAGCAATCCCACCTGGGATTGGATAAAAAGTGAAATGATGGACACATACTTAGGAGAATGCAGGAATAATGAACATGATAATGAAGGAATTTGTGTCATCTGTCCTGGCGCCCACCACATTAGGCTGTGCCCCAGGGGCTCCAGAAAAAGGGAAGTGACAAGTTACCAGACATCTCACAGATATGTTATTTTAGAGGTGAAAAGGCAAATGGCTCAGGAAAGATCTAAGTTGATCTTTGTCAGGGAAAATACCAGCCTAGGACATGACGATCCTATAACCTGTTCATGGTTAAATATTTAATTGTCAAACAATCTTTCGTGGTTGTTTTAGGTCTCTGAGTTTGCAAGACCGCCACGCAAGCCTCCCCTGAGCTGGTCAGGTCAGCATGTGACTCCTTTCTCCACACTTCCTATTTGTGGTTGTGTGTGTGGGAGCCCCTTGAGTCTCCACTGATGTCCGAAGTGAGGAGCCCCGAGTCCCGGTGTCTCAGAGTAGCTGGTGGGAAACAGGCCCCTGGTGGTCAGATGTTACTGGGACTCTGAGGGGGGATGGACCGCCTGGTCTGGGCCCGGCCTCCTGTGTGTTTCTGGGAAACGGTGACCTTGGGGGGCACCTGCGGGTGCAGTGGCCGTCCCCAGGGAAGCTGGGGTAGGGGGTCCACCTGCAGGCGCGCCCTTCAGAGAGAATCCCACCCGGCTGGCGTGGCTCTGAGGCTGAGAGCTGACCTATGAACCCGGAGGTCAGGGTTTGATTCCTGGTTGTGTTGTGGGCTTGATCCCCAGTAGGGGGCGTGCGGAAGGCAGACAATCAGAGGATTCTCTCTAATCATGGGTGATTCTCTCTCTATCTCCCTTCCTCTCTGAAATCAAGCCTATCTAATAAAAGAGTAATATGCAAATTGACCGTACCTTCATTACACTAATAAGCCATGCCCACAAGCCATGCCAACCATCCAATCAGGAGCGATATGCAAATTAGCACCCAACCAAGATGGCTTCAGCCCATGGCAGGCCGGGGCTGGGGCAGAGCCAGTCAGCGATCAGCCTGATGGCAGGGCGATCGCTGGCCGAGATCCCCTGCCCAAGGATGAAAGGCCTTGGCCAGAGGCTTTCGGCCTTGGGCAGGCCAGAGGGTGAGCCGTCAGTAGAACATCCCTTCGGGCTCCCAGCAGGTTGGGCTGAGGGACCACCCACCTCCAGTGCACGGATTTCGTGCACCAGGCCCCTAGTAAAAATATATTTAAAAAAAAGAGAGAGAGAGCCCCAAACCTACCAGAGACAAAGGACATGTTCCGTGGTGCTATGCAGAAACGAACTGACAGGTAAAACGACTGAGAATCAGCTCGAGATGGATTTGTACAACCTAGAAAACAGAAAAGCTTTATTAAACACACACTGAGCACCCCAACCGGCGAACACCCAGGCGGAGCTGGGGCGGCCTTGGCAGTCGGTCTGTGGACGGACCTGAGCTTCCCTCTGGGAGGAGGACGGAGGGGTGTGCCCAGGAGGACAGTGGCGTCTCCCAGAAACGATGCTTCGTCTCCTCATCGCCACGGTGCTCCCAGCGTGCTCGCCGGGAAGATGGGGGGACCTGCCCTTTCCTGCGCGTGTTCGACCCGAGAAGAGCTTATAGACACCCCGCCTCCGGCCGCCTGGGCCTTCTCTCCGGCCAGCGCCCCCTCTAATCGCCATCCACCGTGTCTGCCCTCCCCTTCCAGGTTCCCCCTCGTTCTCCTCCAATGGGCCGACTCCCCCCGTTCTCTCTGCATCCACCATGGCCTCCGCACTGACCATAACGTGACCCACACAGGCCCGTCTCGGACCCGAGGAGCCGTCGTGTCCTGGGGTGACCCCCTCGCCTCCTCCGCTGAGGGCCGGGTGGTCCTCAGGCCGCAGTGGGAGTCGTGGGGCTTTGGAGAACAGCCTTCAGCGGTCAGAGGGAAGATTCATTCTGCTTAGTGAGACTTATTTATTTTAAAAAATACATGTTATTGATTTTTCACAGAGAGGAAGGGGGAGGGATAGAATCGGAAACACCGATGAGAGAGAAACATCGATCAGCTGTCTCCTGCACAGCCCCTACTGGGGATGTGCCCGCAACCAAGGTACGTGCCCTTGACCGGAATTGAACCTGGGACCCCTCTGCCGCTCCTGGAATCTAGAAAAACCACGCTGATTTCCTCCAGGACCCGGACCTGAGGTTCCCAATGTGTGTGTATACAACAATGCACAGCCATCCTCTGGCCACGGGATCTGTATGTGCACCCCGTTGTGTCCTGTGGGCCCGTGCTCTCAGGAACAGATCCGTGCACAGGCTCCGTGGGGCGTGACGAGGCCACGTGAGAGCACACACATGTGCCGGGGAGGACCCCACACTGAGGTTATCGTGTTAAAGTCACCGAGGCCAGCGTCTCGGAGCAAAAAGTACGGATATTCAACATGGTCGTCAGGCGAGAAGGTGAAACTGCGTGTGAAACGACGAGGGGAAGGGAATAGTATGTACTGAGCCCAGTTTTTACACCAGAAGCACACGGAATAGGCATGCTGAGACAGGTGCTCAGAGATCTCAAGCATGTGTGCGTGTACCTTATCCTAATAAAAGATACAGAAATGGAGACAGAGATACAGATCACGTGTGCATGTACCTTATCCTAATAAAAGGTACAGAAATGGAGACAGAGATACAGATAATGTGTGCGTGTATCCTATCTAATAAAAGGTACAGAAATGGAGACAGAGATACAGATCACGTGTGCGTGTATCCTGTCTAATAAAAGGGTGATTGTTGGGTTTCCCTCTCTTCTCCACAACCAGCGTGGAGAGAGAAGTAGGGTCCAGTTTCTGAGTAGAGGAGCTGGGGATGGAGAAATAAAAGAAAGAATAGAGGACACAGAAGCAGAAATAAAGCTGGGGCTGGGTGGAATCTCTGTTCTCTGATGGAGAGACAGGGAATGCCAACCCAACAGCAGCGTATTTGTTTATATTAAAACAGAAAAGGGGTTTCATATGAAAAGGCTTAAAATCAAAGGAGCTTAAGTGGGCCCAGGCCCCACTCATTCCCTCATTCCCTCATTCCCTCATTCCCGGGGCTTGGCCGAATCTACATTTCAAGGGCCCTCCACTCTCCCCCACCCCCCCGACACCTGGGGCAAAGTTAAGAGTCAGCACTGATAAGGCATCCAGCCCTTTTGGTGGGTGCATTTCCAAGATGTGGCTCTGCCTGGTGCCTGGGATTCAGCTGACACTAATCTAAAAAAAATGCTCAGGTGCCTTCCCCTCTACAGGGAATATGCAAATTGATCCTAATGGCAGAACGACCAGATCGACCGCTGGACCAGTCACCATGAGGCCCACTGACCACCCCTCAGTACCCCCCCCCCATGTCAAGCTCTGATTCCCTGATGGCCCCCTGGGCAGGGGCAGGGCTGGTGAGCGGGTGGGAACAGCCGACCATTCTGTCCCTTCTCCTGCTGCCAAGCACTGATCCCCTGATGGGGAATGAGGGGTGGGTGGTCGCAGGGGCAGGGCTGACTGTGGGCAGCTGGGGACGATGGCCCTGGTGGCAGGCCAGACCGGGGGCCGCACCCACACACGGATTTCGTGGGCCGGACCTCTAGTAGATTATAAGCAGCGACCAGTGTTTGAGCTTCATCATCTTTTTTTGGGGGGAGGAGGGGATACTGATTGAGTCCAGACTGTGTGCCAGCACTGCGCTCGGAGAAGCTGGTTCAGGGACAAGCAGAGTAGAGACTGTGTCTGGCCGTGACCAGTCAGTACCCAGAGATCAGAACAGACATCTGAGGAACGGCGCAACCAAGAGAGAAGACCTGATTGGATTAGAATTCCAGGGGCACGCGGGAGTTTGCAACTGCATCAGTACGTGGTCATGTGATGGCCTCAATGGCGAACTTGCATCATGTGTCTCTGTCTCTCTGTCTCTATTTCTGTATCTATCATCTCTATCTCTGTCTCTGTCTCTGTCCCTGTCCCTATCTCTATCCCTATCCCTATCCCTATCCCTAACCCTAAGCCTATCCCTTTCCCTATCTCTATCCTTATCCCTTTCCCTATCCCTATCCCTATCCCCATCCCTATCCCTATCCCTATCCCTATCCCTATCCCTATCTCTAATCTATCTATCTATCATCTATCTCTATCTATCTATCTATCTATCTATCTATCTATCTATCTATCTATATCTATCTATCTCTATCTCTATCTATCTATCTATCTATCTATCTATCTATCTATCTATCGATCTATTGCTAATTTACAGGCATCTTCTTGCCGATTGCTATGGTTCAGCTGGGGCTGTAAACATAAAATGAGAAAGTATTTAAAGAAAATAAAGAAATGAGTTAAACAGCTTACACATTTACGGGGAGCAGTAGGAATTTGAAGACCCCAAACCAGCAGGTTCTCTTCCCTGCCCCCCCTAACCCCCCAGGCCCCCTTTGGCCTTCGGTGGAAAGACTGCTCTGTGTGGCACCGAACCAGCTCGCCCGGCTGTGCCTTCTGGGGCTCGGGTCCTGGTCTGTCCTGAGGCCTCCCTGAGACACCGCGAAGAGAACGGCGGTCTCATAAAACCCGTCTCCGGAATAATGAGCTCATCCCAAGCACAGCGTGCTCTACTCTCAGCGGTGATGGGCATGTGGCATGTAGTTGTTTGAATGTTTGTTGGCTAAGTCAGGGAGGAATGGCCCGCATGCCAGCTCCTGACGGTATATAAGGGCCCAGGGCAGGTGGGAGGCTCACACTTCCAGAATCACCTCCCGAAGCACAGCCGGACTCTCTCCTCGTGACAACATGTGTGGCAGTTACTATGGCAATGCCTGTGGCTACGGCTGTGGCTATGGATCTGGCTATGGCTGTGGCTATGGATCTGGCTATGGCTGTGGCTATGGCTGTGGCTATGGAAGAGGCTATGGCTGTGGCTATGGATCTGGCTATGGCTGTGGCTATGGATCTGGCTATGGCTGTGGCTATGGAAGAGGCTATGGCTGTGGCTATGGATCTGGCTATGGCTGTGGCTATGGATCTGGCTATGGCTGTGGCTATGGAAGAGGCTATGGCTCTGGCTGTGGCTATGGCTCTGGCTGTGGCTACTGGGGCTACAGGCCATTGTGCTACAGAAGATGCTACTCTTCTTGCTGGTAGAGCGCCACTATCCAATCCTCCCGTGCTTCTGAAATGACCCCCTGAAGTTAGGGTGACTCAGCACCCACCTCTCGAGTTGTCTGCAGCCTAGAAATCTCATGCTTGACCGAGGTCCCAACCTCCAACTGCCTGCTCCAACTGCCACAGTCCGTGGGCTGTGGTTGCATCTGACTGGTTTCCCCATGTCCGCCTCCACGCCTTTGTCTCTGTTCTCCATTACGATGGTGTGGATGATACGAATATCCTGCCCTTTTTGCAAATCACCATTTTAATAAAAATGTGCTTTTTTGGTTCTAAGCCATCTGTGTGTACTGGCTCGTGAGTTCCTCCTTTTTGAAATGTGATGGGCAATCTTGAAAATTGGGCTAAAGCGTGTGACTCCCCTGATGGGTTCCCCTGATGCAGGACAAGCATTTTTGTCTTGTGCCTGAATCACAAGTAATGACTTCTCCACCTGTTTCTTAGGGCTCACATTCTCAGGCACTCACACACACAAGCACAGATCACACCGTTTCAGAACGGGGCTGAAACTCCCTGTGTCTACAGTAGACCTGGAAGGGATAGAAAAAGCAAAATGACACGTACTTCGGAGGAGCTTCGTAAAGTCTCAGAGAGAGATGAGGCCAGGGCACTTACAGGATAAATGGGGGGCAGACAGCTTCCAGGGTCTCTGAGGAATTAGAAGCAGACAAAAGCGTTAAGCTTGAGGAGTAGAGCATTAAAGAAAAGACGCATTAGAAGAAAAATGCTCCAGTATATCGTCCGCATTCGGTGGGTGTAGAGGGCCCCCAGGGAAGACACCTGAGCATTCCTTAAATCATTGTCAGCTGAATCCGAGGTGCCAGGCAGAGCCACGTCTTGGAAACGCATCCACCAAAAGGGCTGGATGTGTTATCAGTACTGACTCTTAACTTGCTCCAGGTGTCGGGGGGAGAGCCCTTGAAATGTAGATTCAGCCGAGCCCTGGGAATGAGGGAATGAGTGGGGCATGGGCCCACTTAAGCTCCTTTCATTTTAAGTCTTTTCATGTGAAACCCCTTTCTGTTTTGGTATAAATAAACACGCTGCGTTTGGGTTGGGATTCCTGTCTCTCCATCAGAGAGCAGAGATTCCACCCAGCCCCAGCTTTATTTCTACTTCCGTGTCCTCTATTCTTTTATTTATTTATTTATTTATTTATTTATTTATTTATTTATTTATTTATTCTTTTGAGAGCCAAATCTTTTTTTTATCTTTATTGTTCAGTTTATTAGTTACATTGTTTCCCCTTTTTTATCCCCCTATATCTCCCCTCCACCCTGTACCTATCCCACCCTCCACCCTCACCTCCCCCTCCCCACTGTCCTCTCCCATTGTTGCAAGATTTTTGTCCAATCTCTTGCTGTACTTCCCACAACCCTTTTCTCCCCAAGAATTGTCAGTCCATTCCCTCTCTATGTCCATGTTTCTGTTATAGTCACCAGTTTATCTTGTTCATCAGCCTATCAATTCACTTGATTTTTATGTTCATTTGTTGATAGATGTGTATTTGTTGTTCATAATTTATATTTTTACCTTTTTCTTCTTCCTCTTCTTAAAGAATATCTTTCAGCATTTCATATAATATTGGTTTGGTGGTGATGAACTCCTTTAGCTTTTTCTTATCTGTGAAGCACTTTATCTGACCTTCAATTCTGAATGATAGCTTTGCTGGATAGAGTATTCTTGGTTGTAGATTCTTGCTACCCATCACTTTGAATATTTCTTGCCACTCCCGTCTGGCCTGCATCGTTTCTGTTGAGAAATCCGCTGACAATTGTATGGGTGCTCCCCCGTAGGTAACCAACTGTTTTTCTCTTGCTGCTTTTAATATTCTCTCTTTATCTTTTGCTCTTGGCATTTTAATTATGATATGTCTTGGTGTGGTCCTCTTTAGATTTCTATATTTTGGGGTTCTGTGTACTTCTTGGGCTTTTGAGTCAGTTTCTTTCACCAGGTGGGGGAAGTTTTCAGTCACTATTTCTTCAAGTAGATTTTCATTAACTTGCTCTCTCTCTTTTTCTGGCACCCCAATAATTTGGATGTTGGCATGCTTGAGGTTGTCTCAGAGGCCCCTTACAGTATCTTCAATTTTCTGAATTCTTTTTGTTTCTTGTTTTTGCCGCTGAGTGGATTTTGCCTCTTTGTATTTCAAATCTTTGATTTGGTTCTTGTGGCCCTCTGGACTGCTTTTAGGACTTTGTGTAATATTTTTTATTTCAGTCTGTGTATGCTTGATTTCTAGTTGGTCCTTTTTCATATCCGTGAGGGTCTGGTTCATATCCTCAGAGGTCTTGTTCATTTCCCTGAGGCTCTCATTTGTTTCCTTGTAAGTCTCATTCATTTCCTGGTTGGTCTTGTTTATTTCCTCGTAATTCTCATTAAATTCATCTGCCTTTTCTAGGAGCCTCTTGAAAAGCCTTATAACCGTGGTTTTGAACTCTATGTCTTGTCGTCTTTTCTCCTCCATTTCTTTCACCCCTGATTTCTTTCCACATCTCTGCATAGTGGCTGCTTTATGTGGTAGATATCCTCTAAGGGTCAGTGGCACAGCCTCCCCAGTTATTTGAGATGGGTACTCTTACTGCAATCCTTTATGGGTTGTACAGTATTTTTGAGTTTAAACCCAGCTTGTTGTTGTTAGCCCTAGGAGGGTTTGACCTCCAGGCCAATTGGCTGTGAAGGGAGACTGTGTTCAGGTTGGATGGGTGGAGTCTCTGAGCTGCGCAAGCAGCCTCGGTGTCAGCTACGTCCTATGTGTTGCTTGCGCCCGTGCGCGGGTCTCTGTTGGATGGGGATGGCTGCAGGCACCTCCAAGAGAAAGCCACTAGTCTCTTCCCCTTGCCAGACAACTCTGCCTCTCCCCAAATGTGTCTGCACCCCCAAAGTCTAGCCCAGGGTTGTAAAATAGATTGTTCCCGGGACCTGGAGACAAGTTTCCAGGGGGCAAGTTGTGGGTTTGTGCGACACTTGTGCCCAAACTTCTTTTCCCCGCCTCCGGGTTTCTCGCAGACTAGGAGACCTCTGCCATGCCCCGCTTCCAGGGTGCGTCCCCCGGACCTCAGACCTCGCCTGGCGCTGGGGAATCCGTGTAGTGGGACGTCTCCGCCCTCCCTGTTGGCGAAATCCAGCTGGGGTTGCTGCTCCAGCCCCAGCCCGCGCTCGCGAGACCAGGACGGCTCCTAACCTGTTTCCGTCTTCAAGGCTGCGCTCCCGCCGCTCCTCTGAGTCTCAGTGTCCCACCTTTACTTTTATTTGTGGAATTTTCACTCAGCCAGCTTTCTGGCGATTCCGGGTGATTTTTGTTTTGTTGTTATGTTGTAGTTCTTAAATCGTTGCGCGGGGCAGAACAATAGGTGTTTACCTATGCCGCCATCTTAGTTCCTCTCCTATTCTTTCTTTTATTTCTCAATCCCCAGCCCCTCTACTCAGAAACTGGGCGACTCTTCTTTCCACGCCGGATGTGGAGAGGAGAGAAAACCCCACACACAGGTGGGAGCGCAGTTATATTTGTATGGAGGTGGATGGAATTGAGTTGTCACCTAATTAACAAATGCTTTGGAAAGGACCACATTCTATACACTACAGACAAAGCCGGAAGAGGGCCAGCTGTCTTCTCAGAGTGTTTATGTTAAACTAGGGAAAAGCAGAAGAGCAGCCGTAGGTTCATTAAGACAAACGGAGATGACCTGTTCTTGCTCTGGAGGGAACAAGCCAGGTGGATGGGAAGGAGAAGGAGAAGGAGGAGGGGGGTGAGAGGTGGCCCTCTGAGAGTGTTGGACGTGGGGACCGTGAGCTGATGTCTCCTGCGAGGAGCAACCGGAAGGAGCAGCAGCGCTGTAAGAGGTGAAGAGGGACTGCCCAGCTCTGAGCAGGGGTTTGGGGTGCCGAGTTCTCTCTTTTGTGGGAGAGCCTGCCCGCTGCCTCAGTGGCACCTGGAAGAATGGAACTAGCTCAGTGATTGGCAAACTCATGAGTCAACAGAGCCTACTATCATCTGTACAACGACTGACATTTCTTTGGAGAGCCACATTTTTTAAACTTAAACTTCCTCTAATGCCACTTCTTCAACATAGACTAGCCCAGGCCGTGGTATTTTGTGGAAGAGCCACACTCCAGGGGCCAAAGAGCTGCATGTGGCTTGCGAGCCGCAGTTTGCCTACCACTGGAGTAGCGGATCTGGGTGGCTGTTGGAGTGGGAGAGCCCATTGCTTTGTTGGTGTTGTTGATTTTTTTAAATTAAGAATTTAAAAAAATATATTTGTGTTGATTTCACAGAGGAAGGGAGAGGGAGGGAGAGAAACATCAATGATAAAGAAAATCATTGGCCAGTGTCCTCCTGCACACCCCACACTAGGGGTTGAGTGGGCAACCGGGCCTGTGCCCTGTCCCTAACCCTGACCCAGGACCCTTCAGTTCCCAGGTGGACGCTCTATCCATTGAGCCACACCAGCCAGGGTGCGTATTTGGGTTTTGATGTGCGTGTCCTTTCCTGGGGGCCTTCCAGACTAACACTGAGCCCCACAAAGGAGGCCTTTTCAGACTCGGGTTCAACCAGTGGGATCAATGTGCCATCGTGGCACCTCGTGGCAGGGCCCCCACACTGAGTCCAGCCCTGAGGTCCCCGGGGCCAGGAGACCCCACAGAATGGTTCCTGCCCCCACTCAGCCCTGGGAGGCCCCGCCCCGCTCCAGCCCTGGGGAGACCCGCCCAGGCTGCAGTTGGTCCAGGTGGTGAGACACAGGATTCCTTCCAGGCAGGCAGCTCCCCAGGCACACCCTCGGGTCAGACCTGAGGCTGAGCGCGCTGGGGCCGGAGGAAGGACTGCGAACAGTGACAGCTCTGAAAAGTCAGCTGGTTGTTTGGTATTTCCTGTCGCGGAAGGCATGCTGTAAAAAGCAGGGATGATTGGGTAGGCACGGGTAAGGTGGTTTATAATCCAGGATGGAGCCTTCACAATCTACCGTTTCACATGGTTTAGAAATCTGAAATGTGTGCCTCTTAGAGAATTCCTGAGACTTTCAGCAGAGGAGGACGCCAAGTGCTGCTGACGTACGAGGGGCGGGGGCGATGAAAGCAGAAAAAGCGTGTGTGTGTGTGTCTATGCGTGTGCGCACGTGTCTCTGTATGTGTGTGCATGTCTCTGTGTGTGTCTCTGCGTGTGTGCCATGTGTCTCTGTGTGCACGTGTGTCTCACTGTATGTACGTGCCTCTCTGTGTGTATCTGTGTGTGTGCGTGTGTCTGTATGTGTGCGTATGTATCTCTCTCTGTGTGCCTATGTGTGCACGTGTCTCTGTGTGCGTGTGTCTCTTTGTGTGTGTCTCTGTGTGTGCATGTGTCTCTGTGTGTGCACACATGTCTCTCTCTGTGTGCGTGCACATGTCTCTCTGTGCGTCTGTGTGTGCATGTTTGTGCAAGTGCATGTCTGTGTCTGTGTCTGTGCGTGCGTCTCTGTGTGTGCGTGTCTCTGTGTATGCACATGCCTCTGTGTGCGCGCACACACATCTCTGTATGTGTGTGCGTATGTGTGTGCACGCACATGTCTGTGTGTGCACAGGCGTCTCTGTGCGTGTGTCTCTGTGTGTGCACGTGTGTCTCTGTGTGCGTGTAGATGCGTGGTTCTGGAGAGGGCAGAGGGAAAGGAAGACTGGCATGTGTCATGTCTCATGTAAAGGAGAGGAAGACCGTGTGTTAGTGGAGAAAGCTACACGTGTTATGGCCCTGTGGCCAGAAAACCACACCTGTTCCCTGTCGATGTCCAGGTTCTCCTGTAAACAGACACAGGCACACACCCACGTTCGGTATTTTGAGCCTCTGTCACATGTGCACCCACATCTACCGACTCGAACACAGGCTGGGCCACCACCTAGAGAGGCATCATGCCTGTCCATCTATTTCGGGTAAGAAATTAGTGGGTTTTATTGGAGTCGCTTATTTCCTGATGCGTCGGCTTGCTCCGTCCGTGTGGAATTTCCTGCTGGAACAGTTTGCAACGGCGTTGGCAGACGGTGTGAGAATGCAGGCGGAAAAGCTCCTTTGCGGGGACGTGGTAAGGGTAGATCCTGGCTGTGGGAATGAGAGCGGAGGAAATGCAGGATCAGGAGTGTGTGTCTGCCCTGTCAGCCAGTGAAGAAAGGCAGGGATGAGGAGGGGAGACGGAGGCTCGCTTTCCCGAGGGTGTTTCTGGAGCACAGAGCTCACCTCGGGTCTGGACGCGCATCTCCTACCCCATGGTCCACGCCCAGGAACGGCGCCTGTGGGTGCAGGGCCTCGCGCGTCCTGCGCACCCACCTCGGGCTGCCAGTCACCGTCTAGAAAAGCCGTCGAGGAAATGATACGAGGAAATATGGTGGCGCTGGGGCTGTTTTGGGGAGAAAGCAGGTGGTGGGAACGGTGATGCGGGCTGTGGCATCGGCAGAAATGAGCCAACATGAATATTTTATGTTTTTTATTATTTTTAAAAAATATATTTTTATTGATTTCTTACAGAGAGGAAGGGAGATAGAAACATCGATGAGAGAGAAACATTGATCAGCTGCCTCCTGCGCATGTGCCTGCAGCCAAGGTACATGCCCTTGACCGGAATTGAACCCAGGACCCTTCAGTCCGTAGACTGACACTCTCTCTATCCACTGAGCCACACCGGTTTCGGCCAACAGGAATGTATTTTAGTGGAGAGGACTGTAAAAACAGGCCCATCATGCCCGAAAGGCAAACCTGGAGTTTGAGGAGTTAATCTTATCATGGAAGTTGATCTCCAGCATGTTTTCCTATAGTGACTAAAAACTGAGATGTTTGGAAAAGTTATTTCACTCCAACGCTGTGGTTTCTAGAGTTAACGTTCAGAGTGCTGAGAAGATTTTAGGCCTGGTCAGTGTGGCTCAGGGGTTGAGCGTCATCCTATGAACCAGGAGGTTAGGGTTCGATTCCCGATCGGGTCACATGCCCGGGTTTTGGGCTCCATCCCCAGTGTGGGGCGTGCAGGAGGCGGCCAGCCCATGATTCTCTCGTCATTGATGTTTCTATCTCTCTCTCTGAACTCAATGAGATACAAATACCTTTTTGAAAAAGAAGACTTTATTCCCAGAGGGTAGCAGATGCCAGCATGCTGACCTGTGCACGTGGGGAGGTGTAGAGGGCCCCCAGGGAAGGCACCTGAGCATTCTTTAAATCACTGTTGGCTGAATCCGAGGCGCCAGGCAGAGCCGCGTCTTGGAAACACATCCACCAAGAAGGCTGGATGCATTACCAGTACTGACTCTTAACTTTGCCCCAGGTGTTGGGGAGAGGGCCTTGAAATGTAAATTCAGTCGAGCCCCAGGAATGAGGGAATAAATAGGGTCTGGGCCCACTCAAGCTTCTTTGATCCTAAGTTTTTTCCGGTGAAACCCCTTTGTATTTTTGTATAAATAAACACGCTGCTGTTGGGTTTGAAGCCTGTCTCTCCATCAGAGAGAACAGAGATTCCACCCAGCCCCAGCTTTATTTCTGCTTCTGTGTCCTCTATTCTTTCTTTTATTTCTCAATCCCCAGCTCCTCTACTCAGAAACGGAACCCACTCTTCTCTCCACGCAGGATGTGGGAAAGAGAGAAAAACCCCACAGGAAGGGATATGGAGCAGGTCTGAGAGGGCTGAGTTGTCTGCTTGAAGTTCACACCGACCTTTGACTCCGAGAGGGAGGACCACAGAGGAAGGAAATCCACGTGACGAGTGTGCAAGGCAGTCGTTCCAAAACACACACACACGTGTTGCCAGATGACACACTTGTTTGCGTTTGAAAATCTGAAGGGGAAAACCATGCCTGCACGTCTACCTTCACTTTCATGTCAGAGTAGGAGCTGAGTTCATTCAACTCTGACGCCAACCCTCTGCGTTCCTGGGCAAGACTGGGCCATCTGTGACCACTGTCTTCTCACTGCCGTGTGTGTGCACGTAAGGAACCCAGTTTCTGGCTTCACATTGTTTCTGTAAGAACCAGGTGAAGTGCCCTGGCTGGTGTGGCTCAGTGGAGGGAGCATCAGCCTTTGGACTGAAGGATCCCGGGTTCGATTCTGGTCAAGGGCATGTGCCTTGACTTGTGTGCATGCATAAAAACATAACTATAGGACAAAAGACACTGGGGGGGAGGGCAATCAATGTGCTGGGGGAAGGTTAAGGAGGGAAAAGAAACATATGTACTACTATTTGTAATACCTTAAACAATCTATACTAATAAAAGGGTAATATGCTAATTAGACTGGGAGACCTTCTGGATAAAGCCATGGTGGCAGGGCTGAGGCAGAGGCTGTTAGGGGCAATCAGGGTGGCGGGGGAGGGGGTTGTTGCGGGTGATCAGGCTGGTGGGGGGCGGTGAGGGGCAGTTAGAGGTGATCAGACTGGAGGAGGGGCAGTTGGGGGTGATCAGGCTGGCAGGCAAGTGGTTAGGAGCCAGTGGTCCTGGGTTTCGAGAGAGGGATGTCCAACTGCCGGTTTAGGCCTGATCCCTGTGGGCCTAAACCAGCAGTCGGACATCCCCCAAGGGGTTGCAGATTGGGGAGGGTGCAGGTTGGGCTGAGGGACACCCTTCCCCCCTGCCCCCCCCCGCCCCCCGCTCCCTGTGCACGAATTTCGTGCACCCGGCCACTAGTAATAATAATAATAAAAGAGAAAACAAAGACAGGCATTGGCCCGGCTCACTGCGACAGAGGGCTCAGGGCTGAGACAGCCTCTGATGGAGCACGATCAGGGTTGCAGGCGGGTTGGGTCGGGCTGTGCCAGGACAGGGCGGTCACACCCAGCACACGCTGTGCATCTCGAGGATGCTTCTTTTTTTAAAAAAAATATTTCTATTGATCGCAGAGAGGAAGGAAGAGGGAGAGAGAGAAACATCCATGATGAGAGAGAATCACGGATCGGCTGCCTCCCACACGCCCCCACTGGGGATCGAGCCTGCAACCCGGGCCTGTGCCCTGACCGGGAATCGAAACGTGACCTCCTGGGTCGCAGGTTGATGCTCAACCACGGAGCCACTGAGCCCCGCGGGCGGGCACGGGAGGCATCTTCCGTGAGCTGTAGCCTGAGCTGTGTGTTGAAGAGCCGGTTGGGTTGGACAGATGCCCCCCAGCAGGCGTTCTACCGAGGGAGAAGCTCCGAGAAGCTCCCCGAGAGGGGGTGCTGCTCCCCGGACAAGACCGAGGCTGTGTTCCTGCTGGTGCGCTGCATGCGCCACCGCTTTGCCCCAGTGCAGACCTTCGTCCCTCGTCTGTCCTGCCCACCCCCCACCCTGCAGGGACTATGCTTCCTGGGGTCCATCCACCCCTTCGGTGCGGGGTCACCTGAGGTTGCCTGTCCTGATCCCTGCTGAGTGCGCCTCTCCCCGGCCCAGGCGCTTCCCCGTGGGTGCTGAGGGTTGAGGCCCCAGTGGGTGCTGAGGGTTGAGGCCCCAGTGGGTGCTGAGGGGTGAGGCCCCCGTGGGGGCTGAGGAGTGAGGCCTGGTGGGTTGCCCTTCCCGGTGGGGGCTGAGGGATGAGGCCTGGCACATCGCCCAGTACCCCCGTGTGTCCCTGGGTGCACAGGGGGCCTCCTGCACACACCGGAGCCACACCCTCCATACCTGTCCCCCTCCTCTGAGCTCTCTCCCCCTGCACACACAGGAGCTACACCCTCCATACCTCTCCCTCTCCTCTGAGCTCTGAGCTCTCTCTCTCCTGCACACACAGGACCCACACCCTCTGTGTCTCCCCTCTCCTCTGAGCTCTGAGCTCTCTCTCTCCTGCACACACAGGACCTCACCCTCCGTGTCTCCCCTCTCCTCTGAGCTCTGAGCTCTCTCTCCTGCACACACAGGACCCACACCCTCCATGTCTCCCCTCTCCTCTGAGCTCTCTCTCCTGCACACACAGGACCCTCACCCTCCGTGTCTTCCCTCTCCTCTGAGCTCTGAGCTCTCTCTCTCCTGCACACACCGGAGCCACACCCTCCATACCTGTCCCCCTCCTCTGAGCTCTGAGCTCTCTCTCTCCTGCACACACAAGACCCACACCCTCCGTGTCTCCCCTCTCCTCTGAGCTCTGAGCTCTCTCTCTGCTGCACACACAGGACCCACACCCTCCGTGCCTCCCCTCTCCTCTGAGCTCTCTCTCTCCTGCACACACAGGACCCTCACCCTCCGTGTCTCCCTTCTCCTCTGAGCTCTGAGCTCTCTCTCTCCTGCACACACAGGACCCACACCCTCCGTGTCTCCCCTCTCCTCTGAGCTCTGAGCTCTCTCTCTCCTGCACACACAGGACCCTCACCCTCCGTGTCTCCCTTCTCCTCTGAGCTCTGAGCTCTCTCTCTCCTGCACACACAGGACCTCACCCTCCGTGTCTCCCTTCTCCTCTGAGCTCTGAGCTCTCTCTCTCCTGCACACACAGGACCCTCACCCTCCGTGTCTCCCTTCTCCTCTGAGCTCTGAGCTCTCTCTCTCCTGCACACACAGGACCCACACCCTCCGTGCCTGAGGAGACTGGCTCCTGACCAGGGTAATAAAGGGAAGGTCATCCAGGACCCAGAGTGTCGCCGGGAGAAAGGAGAGACTCTGAAGCCTGTGGCGACTTCATGACGAAGCCATTTCCCCACAAAAAGGTCACCGGCAGTGACAGTGACCTCCTGGCCCAGCGAGTGCTCAGGCCCCAGGGATGAGCAAGGGAGACTTCCTGCCGCAGAACCGAGGGGAGCAGAGCCTGGGTCTCGGTGCCGTGTCAGCCTCGGAACTCTTAGGGCGTTTCTCACCTGGGATGCCCCCCGTTTCCACGTTGTAAGAAGATACCTGCTGCGCTTACAATTTCTTTGTGACCCAATAGATTAAAATCTTCGGAATTTGTGATTTAACAAACATTCAGTGGTGAACAATCTCACCTAATACAAGAGAAACAAGCAAATTAACCATCGCTCCACTGCGCCCACAGCCAATCAGAGTGAGTATGCAAATTAACCCAACAAAGATGGAGGTTAATTTGCATATCCAGGCACAGAGCAGCTGGGAGGGGCAGGACGCCTGCTATGAGGGCAAGGGAGTGGCGGAGGGAGCTATAGGAGTGGTACTCTGGACGGAAGTGAGGATGTGCAGGCTCCCGGAGTGGCTGGGAGTGAAGCCAGGGGAAGGAAGGCCTATTCTTGCACAAATATTGTCCAACTAAAGGCCCAGTGCATGAAATTCATGCACAGGGTGTGTGTGTCCCTCAGCCCAGCCTGCACTCTCTCCAATCTGGGACCCCTCGAGGGATGTCCAACTGCCCGTTTAGGCCCGATCCAGAGGGCAGTCGGACATCCCTCTCATAATCCAGGACCACTGGCTTCCAACTGCTTGCCTGCCTGCCTTCCTGATTACCCTAACTGCTTCTGCATGCCAGCCTGATCACCCCCTAACTTCTCCCCTGCCAGCCTTTTTGCCCCTAAATGCCCTCCCTGCAGGCCTGGTCTCCCCCAACTGCTTCACCTGTATGTCTGGGTCCTCCCCAATTGCCCTTCCCTACAGGCCCCAACTTCCCTCCTCTGCCAGCCTGGTCACCCTTAACTGCCCTCCCCTACAGCCCCGATCGCCCCCAACTGCCCTCCCTTACAGACCTGGTCCCTCCCAACTGCCCTCTCCTGCTGGCCATCTTGTGGCAGCCATCTTGTGTCCACATGGGGGCAGCCATCTTGTGTGTTGGAGTGATGGTCCATTTGCATATTACTCTTTTGTTATATAGGATGGGCCTCTCGTAAAGGACATCTGTGTGTGTGTTATTTTGGTTTGAAATAAATGACCACCTCGAATTGATAAAACACTGCTGAGGAGGGGCTCTCGGGGTGAACATATACCCTCTGATGGACTGGACGATAAGCGCTCTGTGCTATGAGAGGTGGAGCAGCGTCTGTAGAGGGCAGTGTTGTGTCCATGAGATATGTCCCCTGTGATGTGATCAGCGTGTCCTAGCTGGCCAGGGAGTTTGTCTGGCTCATGGAAGAGCTGCGTTCCCCCGTAAACTCCCTGGCCACCCAGAGCCGTGTTGTGTAAAAGGCGTCTCTGCATCATGCATTCCAGTAACTGGACAATTGGTGGAAACTCCCCTTCTAGACGTGTCATCGGCACAAGACACGGCCCAGGCGACACCACACAAACACGCTTCCCAGTAAAAGTGAGAGACTCCACACTAATGGGCCGCTTACAACCGAGTCCTCTCATGATCCACCGACAGGCGTGACCTGCACATACCGGGCAGTCAGTGAGCATTTCCTGCCTGAGTCACACACGTGATGGCATTCCGGGCCCCTCCTGGCGTATATAAAGCTGCCAGGGTGGGAGAGGACACTCACATTCAGAAACGTCCCTCTTCGCCTCAACCAAACCCTCACCCTCTGCCAGCATGTGCTGCAACTACTACGGGAACGCCTACGGGGGCTGTGGCTACGGCTGTGGCTACGGCTCTGGCTATGGCTGTGGCTATGGCCGTGGCTATGGCTGTGGATATGGATCTAGATACGGCTGTGGCTGTGGCTCAGGCTATGGCTGTGGATATGGATCTAGATACGGCTGTGGCTATGGCCGTGGCTACGGCTGTGGCTGCTGTACCTACCGACCATGCTGCTACCGACGCTGCTATTCCTCTTGCTGCTAGAACATCCCCCCCTAGCACACCCTGCGCCTCCAACAAAACATTGAAAATTAACGCTTTTCCTCCGAGGGGTGCCCATTCATCACTCTACGCTCCAGTGAGGATGGGACGCCTCCTGCTTTTACCACCGATTCTTGTTTGTCCGGGAGGAAGTCTGAATGTGTCCGTTATGCACTCCGAAGACAGAAAGTTTGATTCTGATGGTGTTCAAAATGTCAATTTTTGGTTTTTCTATTCTCTAGTTTCTATTCAATGTATTGTCCGTGGGAATTAACACTCTGTAGTTTGAAAAAAAATCACAGTTTTCAATAAACAATGGGCATTTGTTCCTGGAAGTATTTGTGTCTCTGTGGCTGGAGTCTTTGCTGAGATTAACATTGTGTCCTATCCGCCAAGTCAGGCAGCCACTGTTTAGCTCCTTCTTGCATCTGTTCATTCCTCCAGTTACCAGATGTGTCCCTTCTGTCACCCGTGCTGCATGGGTGGTGTACTTGATATTAAGGAATGAGAGTATGCTAATACTTCTTTTCAAAAGTATTTTGCTATTTTAGTATCTATATAAACATTAAAATTAGCTTGTAAATATCCATAAATATATCGTGCTGAGATTTCAATTGGGACTGAGTTGCATATAGATCAATTTGGGTAGAATAGACATCTTAACAATATTGAGTTTTCCAATCCACGAAGATGGTATATCTCTGTATATATTTATGTCTTCTTTGATTTCTGTGATGTGCTTTAATGCAATATTGAATAAGAATGATTATTTTGGTATTCAAAGAGGGCATATTCTAGGGGGGAGTAAGACAAAAGTTTAAATGGCAATCAGACATATAAATAAGTAAATAAAGTAAATAAACAATTATAAAGTTACTTGCTATATAAAAATCAAATGGCCTACCAAAGCTGCAAGAAGAAATATAAAATCTTAATGGGACTATATCTATTAAGGAAATAGAATTAATAATAATATTACAAAACAAAAAGCATCAAACCAGAATGAATTCAGTGGTAAATTTGACAAAAATTTTAAGAAATCAGTTATACCAATGTCCCACAAATACCTCCAGAAGATAGAATAAAGGAATACTTACTACCTCACTTTATGAGGTCATCATTACCTTTATTCCATCACCAGGTAAAGACACTGCAAGAAACAAAACCAGCACAGATCAATACCTTAAATAAATGTGGATGTAGAAATTCTCAACAAAATACTATGAATTTGAATCTCATAATAGATAAAATGTATTAAATGCCATAACCAAGTGGGCTTTGTGACAGTTATGCAAGATTGGCTAAACCTTCATCTATTGCTTGATGTAGCCCTTATATCAATAACCTAAAGAAGAAAAATTACACAATCATTTCAATAGATACAGAAAAAGCATTTAACAAAATCCAAAATCCAATCATGATGAAAATTGCCAGTCACTGGGAATAGAGAGAATCTTCCTCAACTTGATAAAGAATTCTATAAAAACTCTGATGCTGACAGAGTTTAGATAGGAAAAGGCAAGGATGCCCTGTTTATCTATTGCTTTTCAACATCATCCTGGAGTCTTTGAGATGCAATAAGACAACAACAAATTAACTGATAGGAAAAAAGAAATAAAACTGTATTTTTCTGCATGGCATGATGGTTTATTTAGAAAATCCAAATAAATCAACAAAGAACTCCTGGGACTAATAAGAGCTCATAGCAAGGCTGCAGTATATAAGGTGACTATATAACAGCCATTGCTTTTCTACATGTCAGCATAGAGCACACGGAATTTGAAATTTAAAGCATAATACCACTTACAATAGCAGTCCCCAAAATGTAATACTTTGAAATAGGTCTAAACACATGTACAAGATCTATACGAGGAATACTACAGAACTCCCTGAAAGAAATGAAGGAAGAACTAAAAAAACGAACAAAATAAATTATTTCACGTTCATGGGTAGCAAGACTCAATATTGTTAAGATGTCAGTTCTTCTTCCCTATTTTACCCACAGAGTCAAAGCAATCCCAATAGAAACTCCAGCAAGTTATTTTTTGAATATTGACAGAAAGATGATAAATGTTATATGGAAAGGCAAAGAGCCAGCAAACAGCCAACACAACATTGAAGGAGAGGAACCAAGCTGGAGGACTAACACTGTCCAGTTTCAAGTCTAACTTTAAACTATAGTCACCGAGACAGAGTGGTATTGATGAAAAACATTAAAAAAAATTGATCCGTGAAGCTGAATAGAGAGCCGAAATAAAATTCACACAAATATAGTCAACAGATCTTTGAAAAAGAAGCAAAGAACAAAGTAACAACCGGACATCTACCCACAAAATCGTTGAATTTGGAAACAGATTCTGTGTACCTTTCACAGAACGAACGCATTATGGATCGCAGGCAGACCTAGATAGAAAATGCAAAATTACAACCTTCTAGAAGACAGCATAGGACATTGGCTCTTCTACAAAACACCACGGCCTGGGGGCGAGTCTTTTTTGAAGAAGTGGCGTTAGGAGAAGTTTAAGTTTAAAAAATGTGGCTCTCCAAAGAAATTTCATCCGTCGTCCTGTTGCTATTTGGCTCTGTGGACTCATGAGTTTGCCGACCAACTGGCCTAGGAGAAAACCCAGAGAACGTTGTTTGGCGATGACTTGTTGATACAAAACTAAAGACCCAGCCCAGGGGAGAAAGGGTGGGCCAGCTGGTCTCTGTTCTCAGTAGGGACGTCTGCTCTGTGATCGACAACGTCCAGAGAACGAGAAGACAAGATACCAACCGGGAGGAATATTTGCCAAAGATGAGCCCAATGAAGGATGGGATAGGCAAAGAGCTCTCAAAACTCAACGGGAAGAGAACCAACAGCCCATTTAAACATGGCCGCAGAGCTCAGAGCTCACCGGAGGAGATGGGATAGCCGGGAAGATGGGACATGCGCCAGATGCTGATGAAATCGCCCAGGCGGGGCCTCGGGGGGCAGGCGTTACTGGTGGGGAGGGCTGTGAGGGGGTGGGGTGGGGGGGCTCAGCAGGGGGTGGACACCTCAGCACTCTCTGGCACTCTCTGCTCAGTTTGGTTGTGAACGTAAAGCTGCTCTGAGAAATGAAGTTTAGTTTCAAGAGCCAGGAAGATCGGCTTCAGCATCTGAGGAGGGGAGGAGGCAGCTGAGTGTGTCACGTGCTGAGTGAGGCCCGGGGAGGCTGCGGCCGGCTCTCTGGGTTGGGGTGCCAGGGAGTCCGAGGGGCGGACAGCAGGAGGGCGGGGCTGGGAGGAAGGACGCTCCGCTCCTCTCTGCCCGGTCTCCACGGCCACTGCTCAGGCCTCCCTGCCGGCGGCTGTGCCTTCGTGGCTGCCCGCCCCCCCCCCTGCCCCCGGCCTGGGAAGGCAGGGCATGGTCTCCCGGGGCTGCAGGCGTGTCTGTGGGTTCCGTGCTTATCATTTCAACGCTTGTTCCAGATCCCCAGCTTCTCAAGGGTCCGAGGAGCCAGCCTGGCAACCTCGGCCTGATTGTGTGTTTACAGAAACGTGCCTGTGTGACCGGCCTCAGGCCAGGCCAGGGAGGACAGTCACACGGACAGGCGGGCCTTTGCCAAAGGTGTGGGGTGGCTTTTGGAAAGTCAGCATGAAGAGTGTTAATTAACACACACACACAGAGACACACACACAGACACACACAGACACACACAGAGACACATACACACACAGACAGACACACAGACACAGACACATACAGACACACACACACAGACACACACAGACACACACAGAGACACATACACACACATATACACACAGACACATACACACACAGAAACACATACACACACATATACACACAGACACATACACACACAGAAACACATACACACACATATACACACAGACACATACACACACAGACACACACAGAAACACATACACACATATACACACAGACACATACACACACAGACAGACACACAGACACAGACACATACAGACACACACACACACACAGACACACACACATACACACACAGACACACACACACATACAGACACAGACACAGACACATACAGACACACACACACACAGACACACACACACACACAGACACAGACACAGACACATACACATACAGGCACACACACACACAGACACACACACATACACACACAGACACACACATACACACACAGACACACACACATACAGACACAGACACATACACACACACACACACACACACTCACACACACACACATACCCGCAGCAACATGGACGTAAATATGAGACGTCTAGCTTGAGTGTGATGAACAGGTCGATGCAGGTACAGACAGCTATTTGAGGAGCTGTTTGTTTGGGAATGCGGGTGCTTGGGGAATGGGAAAATAAACTGAATGTGTCTCCACTGGAGATACGATCAGAGTCCCACCCTGGCCTGCCCTCCGAGGAGTTTTACAAAACACGCAGTGATTTCTATAGGGCAGACACAGGAGTTTATGGACTGAGAGCACTGTCCGTGGACACGGAGTTAATGAACTGAGGGCATTGTCCGTGGACACGGAAGACTTTATGGACTGAGGGCACTGTCCGTGGACACGGAAGACTTTATGGACTGAGGGCACTGTCTGTGGACACGGAAGACTTTATGGACTGAGGGCGTTGTTTGTGGTCCGGTGGTTAGTAAGCGGGTCAGCCAGCGTTCACTGTTCCTCGCTGCCTGCTCCACACACGGGCTGCCTGCTGCATGTGCAGCCATTGACCACACAGCCCGCTTGTCCGCTATCCGAAGAGCCACCCCTTGGAATCTTTCCTTCCTCGATTATTGCTCCCCATCCTCAGGGCATTTAAAGTTTCCTCACATAATTTTAAAAAATATATTTTTATTGATGTCAGAGAGGAAGGGAGAGGGAGAGAGAGAGAGGAACATCGATGCTGAGAGAGTCATAGACCAGCTGCCTCCTGCTCACCCCACACTGGGGATGGTGCCCACAACCCGGGCCTGTGCCCCGACCGGGAACCGAACCCCGACCTCTTGGTTGGTAGGTCGATGCTAAACCACTGAGCCACGCCGGCTGGGCAGTTTCCTCACATCGTACCGTGACTCTTGCGTCCTGTGTCCTGGTTCAGTAATTTCCACATCGAACCGCCCCCACGTCACCTGTGGTTCCTGCCTCCGGACCGGACCCGGGCCGATGCATGGTCCTCTGTGTTCTGCCGGCGGGAGGGAGAGGCGGAGGCGAGCACGCAGGAGCCACGGGGAGCCACGGGCAGCCCAGGCTCCGGGGACATGGGGGTAGAGACGTCCAGGAAGATGTGTCCGCGCCAGAGGCCGGTGGAGCCGACGCTCGCTCCCCTGCAGACGACGGGAAATGGGAGCCCCGGGCACAGCGAGGACGGACGCCGAACGCCAGGGGAGGGCCAACGCGGTGAACGTGGAGACGGCCGGGTTCCAGCGAATGTCCCGTCAATCACGTCGCCGCGAAGACGTTGTTTGTAGGAAAAGAGGTGAGGACGGACTCGAGAAGCCATGGCGGCATCAGGGAGTGTGAGTGTGACTGACTGCGTGACGGGGGGCAGGGCTCTTCAAATACATTCTGTCGCAGGCGTCGCCTTCTTTCAAGATCAGACGCACGTCGCTCTTCAGATATTTTCTGTCAATAATGTCGGCACCTTTCTGCTATGCAGCTCCGTTGTATCAACAGTTTTTCTTTGGACATAGTCCCACCTCTCTATTGCCACGTTCTGAGATAGAGGAGAATGACAGGCCTTTCAGCAGTGTGACCAGCGGCTGATTTGGACAGGTTCTGTGGGGGTGGGACTTCCTCCTACCTGTTGTCAGTTTTCACAGCTGGGATGCTGAAGCTGGGACTCGGCGGCCTTCCCACTGGCGGTTGCCTTCCGTTTTTGCTGGCATACAGCCGAAGCTACACGTAAAACATTAGCAATGCAGGGGCCTCAGTTAGACACAGATGTGGTGAATTCTCACTGCCTCTGTCGCCTCATTCTCTGCGCCCGGAGGCCTCAGTTAGACACAGCTGTGGTTCGCCGGCCACTGCTTGGTCTCCGTGTCCGGGGCTGGGCTCTTGATGCCTTCACCACTTCATCTCTGCTCCTGCGGCCTGGCACCCATGCCTCTCGACCCCACTCCTTGCTCTGATCGGCTGGTAGCACAGGAGCTAAGGTAGGTCACATTTGCATGTTACCCTTTTATTAGATAGGATAACACTCGGTGCCGTGACCATTGGAGGACAGGTGAGCGGCGGGCTGCCAGGAGAAGTGCCCAGGATGACATGGTGTGTGCCGTGTGGCTCTGCCGTGTTGGTCCAGTTACATGAGCACTCCCTCGGCCCCCGTTTCCTCACATGGATGTGCCGATGAGCTACCTTCCCAATATCGCAGGGCGCCGGGCGGGACAATTGTCTCAAAGGTCATTTGCATGGCGAGAGCCAGTGTAGGAAACGTGGGGTGAATCTCTCTGCTGCCCTGGGAGGCGGCCCCGGGAGCAGTATCAGAGCTTTAAGAGCTGAATCAATACGTCTATTCACAGGACTCTCCGAGATGCGTCCCCTGTAATTAGTGAGCGATGTTTCGCAATCTACATTTACACTCACAGAAATCGCCGGTCACAAGACTGAAAATCCCCAATGTACTCGAAAACATCCTTTCTCCCCAACGGAATCAGGTTTTCTGTGGTGCGGATCTTTCGCCGGCACCAGCACTCAGAATGAGAACCTCCGCGGTTTTCCTCGCTGAAACCATCGAAGGCTTTCCAGGCAGAAGTTTTATGGGCCCCAGTGTGCGCTACCCACAATTACAGAACGGAGCGCAGTCTGAGTGCCAAGCTCAGGGCACTGGCGCGTGTTCTGAGCCACAGGCTGTGGGCCAAAAAGCTTCAGTGTTCTCGGCTGGCATCAGGGTGGTGAACCCTCTCGGGGTTCGGCTGTGTTGGCTTTCTTTACCGAAGCTCAGCGCGTGGAGGCGAATGAGCGCACGGAGTGTGCATGGCTGTCTCGTGGTTGGCTGATGCTTGTTCAGTGTAAGGACGTGTCTTCAGTGTGTGCGGCGTGTCAGGGTGGAGCCAGCATTCGCCCCGGGTCCCTGTGATTTCGGGGGGTCCACACAGTGAAGATGTATGAATGACCCCTGAGGGAGCCGTGTGATCTAGGTGTTAGAAGAGGCCCTGAAACTCGGCCACAGAGGGGTCAGGGGCTGCGAGTACCTGGACCCATGAAGAGGTATGAACGGCACTCAGGGATGGTTCTTGGAGGTGACGTGACCTACGGAAGGCACTGCATTGTCAGCTCTCCCCTGTGGCTCCAGCTGCTGGGCATATTTTGGTTTCAACAGCCCTCACATTGTATAATCCAAGTCCTTAAAACCATCTCTCATACATCTTCTAGTATATCATATGTATCTATTATATTTTATATGTTATTCCTCTACCTGTCATCTACCTATCTATTAGCTATCTATCTATCTACTTACCTATCATCATCATCTATCTATGTACCTATCATCTATCTATCTATCTATCTATCTATCTATCTATCATCTATCTACCTAACAGCTATCTATCTATCTATCTATCTATCTATCATCATCATCATCATCATCATCATCTGTCTATGTACCTATCATCTATCTGTTATCTATCTATCTATCTATCTATCTATCATCTACCTACCTATCAGCTATCTATTTATCATCAACATCTATCTGTCTATGTACCTATCATCTATCTATCTATCTATCTATCTATCTATCTACCTATCTATCATCTATCTACCTAACAGTTATCTATCTATCTATCTATCTATCTATCTATCTATCTATCATCATCATCATCATCTGTCTATGTACCTATCATCTATCTGTTATCTATCTATCTATCTATCTATCTATCTATCTATCTATCATCTACCTACCTATCAGCTATCTATTTATCATCAACATCTATCTGTCTATGTACCTATCATCTATCTGTTATCTATCTATCTATCTCTCTATCTATCTATCATCTACCTACCTATCAGCTATCTATTTATCATCATCATCTATCTGTCTATGTACCTATCATCTATCTGTTATCTATCTATCATCTACCTCTCTATCAGCTATCTATCTTCATCATCATCATTATCTATCTGTCTATGTATGTATCATCTATCTATCATCTATCATCATCTATCTGTCTATGTACCTATCATCTATCTGTTATCTATCTATCTATTATCTATCATCTACCTATCTATCAGCTATCTATCTATATATCATCTGTCAATCTATCATCATCTATATATGTACTTATCATCTATTATCTATCTATCTATCTATCTATCTATCTATCTATCTATCATCTATCTCTAACTATCATCTATCAATCTACCTGTTTCTTACTGGTTCTGTTTCTTTAGAGAACCCTGACTAGTACACCATCTAATTAGGTAGAAATGAAATGAACTACTAAGTCTCTGGGGTTCATGGATTTCCTTTGGGCAATTTTAATCCTTGAATAGATTAGAGCAGTGGTTGGCAAACTGCAGCTCGCAAGCCACATGCAGCTCATGAGTCCCGGTTTGCCGCTCTGTTGACTAATGAGTTTGCTGACCACTGGGTTAGAGATCAACACTGATTTCCCTAAATTAAGCTCAAAGCCTCTGAGCATGTCCTGACCCCCTCTAGGTCCTGAGCACCAGTGTCTGAGTCTCTTTCCCAAACTCACACCATCAGAGCCCCTACGGTGAGCTTGTTCATAAGGGCCGGGAGGCTGGGGTGGCTGAGATCTAAGGCTTGAGTCTGAAGACCTTTCCAAATATTCTACAGTGTGGGACAGCTAGACTGAGCTTCTATCAGTATTCTCTCTTGGACCGCATCCGGCGTGGCTAGAGAGTGGACAGGAGTCCTGAGTAGGGGCGACGGGGGATTGAGAAAATGAAAGAGAAACAGAGACAAAGACAGAGGGGGAAAGCTGGGGCCGGCTGGGACAACGTCCTCTGAAGGAGAGACAGTGACTCAGAGCCGGTGCAGTGCATTTATTGTATACAGCATGATTCCCGGACGTGTTACTAGAGTTTAAGACAAAGGAGTTATGTGAGATCATGGTTAAAGATCAGGCTGTAATTCTTCATTCTTGTGGCTTCTGTGTAGCTGTCACTCCTGGCGGAGCCTGGATAATTGGGTCCTTTCCTTGCTCCTGGCTGAACGTAGATAATGAAACCCACCCCCGGGCATCTGAGCTAAGGGTCAGGCTGACAACACACCAGCCTCTGGCACGGTGTGTTTCCAGAACATGGCTCTGCCAACAGCACTGGACTCAGCTGACAATAATTAAAGAAATGCTCATGTGCCTTCCCAGGAGCTCTCTACAAGTTTCAGTTTTCAACTTCAACCCGCAGGCGAAGTCAGTGTTTGAGGAGAACAAGGCTGAAGCTAACAGGAACCTGGGTGACTGGCCTTCCCTGCCAAACCTGTCGGAGGCAGATGTAGAAAAGCGATGCTCGCATAGCCTGTTTCCGTGATCACCTCATCTGTGTAGCCACGGGGGTGCATGGTGAGTCCCCGTTTGTCTGTTTTGTGCAGGTCGGCGAGTCCTCAGAGGGAAAACCTGGTAAACCAACCCTTTGTGCTGCCCTGAGCGGATCCATCTGAAAATGTGGCTCCAACGATGAGCTGGATCCGCAGTCGGGGACCATCATCCTGCACAGACCGAGGACACAGGTTCCCAAGCGTGGCCTCACATGGTCTCTGCTGGAGGTGACAGAGGAGCGGAGAGCAGCGAAGAGAGAAGGGAGAAGTCCATGCGTGGAAGATTCTCTTTTGTGGAAAATGAGGTGCCAGCAACCGATTCTCTGCTTGATGGTTGACAAAGGACTGTTCCTCCCGAGAGAGACTAGTCTCAATCGCTCCGTGGCTCCCTCTGCCTCAGCCACTGATGGGTGTAGATTGCTGGGGGTGGCGGCTCATACGTGTGTTATTTATTTATTTATATATATATATATATATATTTAAATATATTTTATTGATTTTTCACAGAGAGGAAGGGAGAGGGATAGAGAGTCAGAAACATCGATGAGAGAGAAACATCTATCAGCTGCCTCTTGCACACCCCCCGCTGGAGATGTGCCCACAGCCACTGTACATGCCCTTGTCCGGAATGGAACCTGGGACCCTTCAGTCCGCAGGCCGACGCTCTATCCACTGAGCCAAACCAGTTTCGGCTCATACGTGTTTTTTAGAAGTTATTTTAATAGAGTATATTGGGGTGACCCTGGTCAGCACAACCACATAGTTTTCGAGTGTAAAGGCAGCAAGACAGCATCTGCATACGGCATTGTGCACCCATCGCCCCACAAAGTCTCTCTCTGTCCCCATTTCTCCCCCTTGCCTCTTGCTCTCCCCCTCCCTCGCCCACCCCTTTTCCTCGGGCCCTCCCCACACTGTGGTCTCGCTCTGGCTGTGGATACGGGTCCCGCTGTGGCCGCGGTTCCTGGAACGAGGCCGGTGCACGGGGTGAGGGTCAGACCGCTGTGGTGGGAGTCCGGTGTGCGGGCCCGATCTGCAGAGGACTTTTGAGCAGCTGGATGGACTACGTAAGGGAAGATTACTTCACTCCGACGCCAACATTGCGGAACGCGTCCTATACGTTTAAAAAGTGATCTCTCCCTTGCCGTCAAATCGTTCCTAACTCTATTCGGTGATAAACACATCGAGATTAGAAGAGAGAACATCAAAAACATAAAGGCCATTTTCCCGATGTTAGTTTTTTGCCAGCAAAACCTCATTTCAAGTTAGACCCGCACTCGACGACTCAAATTGTACGTAACGAGTTTGCGGGAACAGAGAGGAGGAAGGATTGGGCCTCACGAACCCAACGAATTCGCCCACCCATTCGCTCAGGGGTGACGAGTCCCCACGTTCCAGTTTTCTGAGGATTGCGATGAACTAACCAAGAGCGGTTTCACTTTAAAAAAAATATATATTTTATTTATTTTTCACAGAGAGGAAAGGAGAGGGACAGAAAGTCAGAAACATCGATGAGAGAGAAACATCGATCCGCTGCCTCCTGCACCCCCCCTCCTGGGGATGTGCCCGCAACCCAGGTACATGCCCTTGACTGGAATCGAACCCGGGACCCTCCAGTCCACAGGCCGACACTCTGTCCATGGAGCCACACCGGTTTCGGCAGCTGTTTCACTTTTTAATGTAAAATTTTACGGCAACTCAAAGTACACACGGAAAAGACGGTAAACCGTTTCAGGCAGAAAACAAGTGAAGGTTCACACAAGAACCAGACTCGGACGCAGACTCCTCGCCGAACACAAACCACTTCGACACAAGTGCGAAGGCGAGAAACAGATACGCTCCCCACAGAGCGAGCGGTCCGTCACCCCCCCCTCCCACCCCCTCCTCTGCCCGCCCGGGCACCGCTCGCTCTGTGGGGAGCGTATGTTTCCCGCCTTCGCACTTGGCAGAAGGGACACGCCGGTGTTCCCGCGTCATTGGCTCGCACGGTGGCGGTGACAGGCGTGCACTTGGCTTGTGTCGAAGTGGTTTGTGCCTGTGGCCAGGGCGTGCTCTCGTGCCGGAGGGACGTCCGTTTGCTCGTCTCTAATCGCCGGGGGGAGCTGGGCGTGTCCAGTCTGCACCGGATGGACGAACGTCGCTGCTGTCTGGGCGAGGGGAGCTCTCTGTGCCCCGGGGGTGGAGGTGAGGGGGGCCCCCTCCTCCCAGGAGGACGGGATCTCATGAGAAGCGTGGCTACTGGTGTCACATGAGGGGGTCCCTTTTAGGACCCGGCTCTGCCCTCTGGCTGTGGGAGAAGTGCAGCCACGCCCACCACGGGGCTTGGAGCCCAGCTTCTGACCAGCTGAGCCTGAGCTCCCAGCTGCAGCCTGCGGTGGGCGAGGCTGCCGGCCACGGGTCCTGTGGCCGCTTAAGCCCACACGTGGTGAGTGTGGTGAGTGCGGGCCACGGGGCAGAAGAGAGCGAGGGAGAACCACAGGACAAGCCTGAGCAAGAGCGCGGGAACTCCATCTGACTTCACACACCTGCCGTGGCCCCACCCTTCCACCCGGGGACCCTTTCCCAGGAGAGTCCGTCCCCCCCCCACCACTGTCAGGTGTCCCTCTCCTTCCCTCCCCCATGGAATCTGCAGGGAGTGGACGGGCCAGGGGTTCCCTGGGGCCACGCCTGCCCTGTCTGTCTCCCTCTCCTTTCTTCCGGACATTCGTCAGCTGGCCGGGGCCACGGGACTCACTGCGTGGCCGTGTCTGCGCCCTCCTGCTGGATCCACGCTGCCCCTCAGGTAGCGCCATGACATCTCCCGGGAGGAGCTGCTGTAGCGCAGTTTAACGGGGAGCCAGCCTTCCCCGCCCGCCCACCCCACGTGCTGCCTGTGGTTTGGCCGGTGCTGGGTGTGACGGAGGCTGGGCTGTGTGCCAGGCCTTCCGCTGGTCAGACGGGCGGGGTGTGTGTGGGGGAGGCGGGGAAAGAGCCAGAGGAAGCACATGTTCCATCGGAGCTGGTCATGCTCCGGTCTTTCTTGCTTCACTGTCACCTCAGGACGTGCCAGCCACCGCCCCGCCCCGTCTCTCTCACCTTCCTCCCCTCTCTTCCTCTCTCTCTCATCCTCCCCCCCTCTCTCCCCTTTCCCCCCCTTTCTCTCATCCTTCCTCTCTCATCCTCCCCCTCCCCTCTCTGGCTCTCTCCCTCTCTCTCTCCCCTCTCCCCCCTCTCTCATCCTTCATCTCTCTCTCTCTCGCCTCTCCCCCTCTCTCCCTCTCTCTTTCTCCATCTCTCTCTGTCTCTCCCTCCCCTCCTCTCTCTGTCTCTCTCCCTCTCTTTCTCCCCTCTCTCTCCGCTTCTCTCCCTCTCTCTTTCTCCATCTCTGCCTCTCCCTCCCCTCCTCTCTCTGGCTCTCCCCCCTCTCTTTCTCCCCCTCTCCCTCTCTCTTCCTCCATCTCTCTCTGTCTCTCCCTCCCCTCCTCTCTCTGGCTCTCCCCCCTCTCTTTCTCCCCCTCTCCCTCTCTCTTCCTCCATCTCTCTCTGTCTCTCCCTCCCCTCCTCTCTCTGGCTCTCCCCTCTCTCTTTCTCCCCTTTTTCTCTCCCCCCTCTCCCTCTCTCTTCCTCCATCTCTCTCTGTCTCTCCCCCCCCCTCTGGCTCTCTCTCTCTGTCTCCCCCCTCCCTCTCCCCAGCTGTGTGAGTCAGAGTTCTCAGGAGAAACAGAACAGGAGGAGCTCTACGGAGGTGCCCCTCTGCTCTGTCCGTGGGGGTTGGTACAGGACGGGCTCACGTCATCCCGGGGCTGCGAGGCCCGTGACCGGCCACCTGCCAGACCGGAAAGCAGGGGAGTCAAGTGCCCGATTCAGTCTGAGCCCAAAGACCTGAGAACCGGCCACTGCCGTCCAGGGCAGCAGGTGGGCGTCCGCCTCAAGCAGACAGGACCCGGCTGCCCTCCCTCTGCCTTCTGTCCCAGCGGCCTCGGGGGAGCGGCTCATGCCCACTCACGTTGGGGAGGGCCATCTTCTCACCCAGTCCACTGACTCAAATGCAAATCTCTTCCCGAACTCCCGCCCCCCAGCCCCCAGACCCACCCAGAAATCACGCGTTATCAGCTCTCTAGGCCTCTCTGGGCCCAGCCAGCTGACAGACAGAATCGACCACCCTATCATCCCAGTTGTCAACATCCCAACACACAAATGATGAAGAAAAATCAACTTAAACGCAAGAAATCAATATTGCAACGAGATGTTTATTGAGATTAATTTAAACTTTCCCCGCAGGAACGTTGTTGATCAAACATGTCAGCGTCCTGAAGTCAATAAAACAGCAACGGGGAAGGTTTTCAAAAAGTTGTGGGACATTCCCGGGCGATTTCCGTGACTCCAGACTCTGACCTGCCCCTTTCCGGAGCTTGAGGCTGAGGTTGGGGTCGCTCGGACGGAGGGCTGTGGATGTGGATGCTGGCAGCCTGGGTGGACCAGCTGGCTGAGTTTCTCCGGAAGCTTCTTAGTAGCACCCGTACAAACAGTACCTTCTGCAGCAAGACGGGCGGTTGCCGCCGTATCCGTAGACGCCAGAGCCCCAGCCGTACCCGCAGCCCAGGCCGCCGTAGCCGCAGCCGTAGCCGCAACCATAGCCGTAGCCCAGACCGCCGTAGCCGCCGTAGCTGCCGTAGCCGCAGCCAGTGTAGGCGCAGCCCACGCCGTTGTAGCCGTAGCCCAGGCCGCCGTAGTAGTTGCCGTAGTAGCTCATGGCCTCAGGAGGGAAGGGTTTGGTTGACGAGCAGGAGAAGGTGTCCTCGGTCTGAGCATCACCTCGGACCTCGGTCCTTTTATACGCACCTCCGTAAGGGTGAGGCGCATCGCAGGGCTGTTTACGACGTATTTCCTACTAATTTGCTCGAGTGCACGTCCCGAATCTTGGCTTTATGGGGCAATGGGAGGCCCTCGTAAGGGAGGTGACTTTGCTATTGAGTCAGCACCCCGATGACAAAACCTTGGGCCTCTCGGTGTTTTCTTGTTCTCCCTTGGTAACCCACTCACCCTTCTAGTCATGAAGCCTGAGGTGTGTGTCTCCCTCCGTCATCCAGTGCCACCACCGACCAGCTTCCCAAGTACCGCGTGTTCTGTCCTCCTGTTACATCCGGGAAGATCACGCCGAGGAAGTCCCTCTCATCCACAGGGTGCATGGGGGCGGGGGGCTGGAGGCCCTGCTGGAGTACCATCTGCCTCCATCCGGGCATTCCCTGCAGCCAGAGAGGGGGCAGAACTGCGTTTGGCATCTTTATAAACTCACAGACAGGCTCTAATGACTGTCACTATTGCACATTAATTCATCTTCTCCCAGGGTGCTTCGGTCTTACTGCTGTTATTGCTGCGGAATATTTAAAACCCAATCCAAAGATCAACCGAAGGACTTGTGTGCATGCATCTAGGCATAACCAATGGATGCAAGACACCGGGGGGCGGGGGGGAGGAGGGAGAGGGCAGGTGAGGTCATGTGCTGAGGAGGGGATAGGAGAGGTCGGGGGGAGGTCAATGGGAGAAAAAAAGTAAACATATGTACTACTATTTGTAATACTTTAAATAACAACAACAAGAAACAATAAAAAAATAAAAACCAATCCAAGACAAGGTGTGTCGTTTTTCTTATAAGTGTTCCGTGTGTATCTGTATCAGAAAGTGAGTTTTAAAAACATCATATCTCTATCTCTATCTCTATCTCTATCTCTATCTCTATCTCTATCTCTATCTCTATCTCTATCTCTATCTCTATCTCTATCTCCATCTCTATCTCTATCTCTATCTCTCTATCTCTATCTCTTTCCTTTTTAAAAAAAAATATATTTTATTTATTTTTTTACAGAGAGGAAGGAGAGGGATAGAAAGTCAGAAACATCAATGTTTGAAACATCGATTAGCTGCCTCTTGCCTAACCCCCTACTGGGGATGTGCCCGCAGCCAGGGTACATGCCCTTGTCCAGAACTGAACTCGGGACCTTTCAGTCCAAAGGCCGACGCTCTACCACTGAGCCAAACCGGTTTCGGCTCTATCTCTTTCTCTATCTCTATCTCTATCTCTATCTCTATCTCTATCTCTATCTCTATCTCTATCTCTATCTCTTTCTCTATCTCTATCTCTATCTCTATCTCTATCTCTATCTCTATCTATCTCTATCTCTATCTCTATTTCTATCTCTATCTCTATATACTAGTAGCCCTGTGCATGAATCCCCCCGCCCCCTTCACCCCACCCCCTTCTTAGCTCGCTGCCCCGCTCCCTCTGGTAGCTCTCCACCGCCTGCCTGTAGCTTGCTGCCCCACCTCCTGCTGATCTGTGATCTGGTCGTTACCGGTCGGTTGTTGCTTTTCACGACATTACGGCCATTTGCATATCCCATCTTCATTATATAGGACATATCCACCATCCTATAATCACATGTAAATTAAGAAACGGGTTCTTAGAATCCTCTAAAACTTAGTTCACGCTCAGGTTCCTTGACTGGTCCACACATATCTATAATAATAAAAGCATAATATGCTAATGAGATTGGACGTCCTTCCGGACGAAGCTAAGGCTGCGAGGGAAGCCCAGGTCCCAGATGCCTGCAGGTGGCCGGAGGAAAGCCCAGGTCCAAATTTCGCGCACTGGCCTCTAGTATATTTATCACGAGCGTTTTTCCACTGGGACTCATGTTCCACTCATACGACGTCACCTAACCCTTTGTGAAGATCTAACAGTGTTTCCCCAGTCCTTTCTTTCATGTTGTTAGAGTTTGAGGAAGCCACACTGCTATCCTGTCCCATTCTCATATTTGAGCGTGGCTCCTTGTCCCTTGCTGTCCCCCCCACCCCCCGTGTCCTCCAGCCCTCACACCGCCGGCGTCTTCCCGGTAAACGTGGAGGTGGATGTGATTCTGGTCGCTCACCTCACGTTGGTTGGTCCTCACCCGAGGAAGGTTTTCCACTGATCTTTAGGGAGAGTGGAGACAGAGAAGAAGCCAGAGAGAAACACAGTGATTGGTTGCCTTCTGCATGGACTCCGACCAGACCTTGGCCTGGGCCGGGGAGGAGTCTGCGACCAAGGTCTGTGCCCTTGATGGGAATCGAACCCGGGACCCTTTGGCCCGTAGGCTGATGCTCTATCTGCTGAGCCATACTGGCTAGGGCTTGCCTTAATTTTTTTTAATAAGAAAGATTCTTGATAGGCGCTCTGTCTACTTTCTCTTTCTAATTTATTTTATTATTTTTAAAATGTTTACTGCATTTACTGGGGTGACATGGGTTAATAAAACTATATAGGTTTTAGGTGTGTGACTCCAGAGTACATCATCTCTCTGTCGCCCTGTGTGCTTCACCATCCCAAGTCCAGTCTCCTTCCTGCACCATTTGTCCCCGCCCCCTTCCCCCGTTACCCTCTCCTGTCTCCCACCCCTTCCCTCTGGCCACCACCACGCTGGTGTCTCGGTCTAGGAGGACTGTGTTTGCTTCACCCTTTCCTCCCGCCCTGCCCTGCCCTGCCCTGCCTCCGGGGACCGCTGTCAGCTGCTGTCTGTCCTGAGGAGGCACTCGGGGGTAGGGGGGTAGGGTGGTGGGTGTTCACTCTTCACACCCAGCCATGCTGGGTTCGTCAGTGGGTCTGCGGATGGTCACACTAGACCCTCTGCTGCTGGAAACTGTAAAGTGTTGGCTTTACACATGTAATACCTTAATTAAAAAAATGGAAAAAATAATGTTGGCTTTAAAACCCCGTCGCTCCACCCCAGACCCCGACCCGTGACCAGGCCACCCCTGGGCGGCACAGCGACACCTCCTGTTCCCCATCAAGAAGCAGGAAAGGCTCCCCGAGTCTGGGTGCCGTCTCTTCAAAGGAGCTTCTGTGCAGAGTTAATAGCAGGCGGGGCCACCACAGCTCGGGGGACGGGCAGCTCAGGCCGTCTGCAGAGAGCTGCTGGGCGTCTCCCTGGGCGGGGGCGCCCCAGCCGGGTGCTCACGGTGACAGGTGCCCCAACCGGGTGCTCATGGTGACGGGTGCCCCAGCCGGGTGCTCACGGTGACAGGTGCCCCAACCGGGTGCTCACGGTGACGCCCAGTCCGCCGTCGCCGCGCCTGGAGGAGAAAGTCTCTTGTACTTGGAACAGTCTGCGCTCCCTGTCACCTGTCGTGTGAATGCACCGCCGTCCGGGCTCCCCCCCACATACCGTCATGGGCATGTGGGGCCTCGGGCTTGCTTTCCCGAGTCCGGGGGAGGAGTGTTGGCTTCCACACAGCCGGCCACGCGTGGGCGGGCGAGGAAAGCTGTGTGCAGCCCATCTATCAGTGTAATGAATTGCTTTCCTGGGAGGGAAAGATTTCTCATCTCAGACAATGTTCCTCAGGGCGGAGTGGCCCTGATTAAGGCGTCTCTCCTGTTACAAACGGCCTGTTCCTGATGCTCACTTTAATTTTTTAAATCATTTCCTCTTTTTTTCTTTATTGATTAAGGTATTACATATATGTCCTTATTCCCCATTTCTCCCCACCTCCCATGTATGCCCCCACCCCCCTGTTGTCTGTGTCCATTGCTTAGGCTTATATGCATGCATACAAGTCCTTTGGTTAATTTTTATCATTGACACCATTACAGGGGTCCCCGCCGCCCCGCTTCACCCAACTCCACCAGCCCTCCTGCCCTCTGGCAGTGCCACACTCTGTGCTGCCCGTGGGTGATGCACAGTGATCTGTGGCTGACCCCTCACCTTCTCTCCTCCAGTCACCGCCTCCCCCCGCCCCTCTGACAGCTGTCAGTCTGCTCCATGGATCCAGGCCTGTGTCTGTTTAGCTCAGTGGACACCGCTCTGACTCATTTTGCTCAGTGTGATGCTCTCTAGGCCCCTCCCTTCTCTTGCAAAGGATAAGAACTAGCCCTTTTCATGGCTGCATAGTATTCCATGGTGTAGACGCACCACAGCTTTTCCTTTTTCCAAAAATATAGTTTATTGATTTTTTTTTCACAGAGAGGAAGGGAGAGGGAAAGAAAGTCAGAAACATCGACGAGAGAGAAACATTCATCAGCTGCCTCCTGCACATCTCCTACTGGGGATGTGCCCACAGCCAAGGTACATGCCCTTGACCAAAATTGAACCTGCAACCTTTCAGTCTGCAGGCCGATGCTCTATCCACGGAGCCAAACTGGTTTTGGCAACACCACAGCTTTTCTGTCCACTCATCTACTGACGGGCACTTGGGCTGTTTCCAGATCTCAGCTATTGTAAGCAACACTGCTACAGACATAGGGGTGCACACATTCTCTCTGATGGGTGTGTCAGGTGTCTTAGGATATATTCCCAGAAGTGGGAGTCACTGGGTCAAATAGCAGTTCCATATATAATTTTCTGAGGAAATGCCACACTGTCCTCCACAGTGGCTGTCCCCATTTGCATCCCCACCAGCAGTGCACCGGGCTCCCTTTTCTCCGCATCCTCGCCCACACTTGTCGTCTGTTGATTTATTTTTAAAAAATAGATTTTATAGATTTTTCACAGAGAGGAAAGGAGAGGGATAGAAAGTCAGAAACATCGATGAAAGAGAAACATCTATCAGCTGCCTCTTGCAAACCACCCCCTACCCCCAAAACTGGGGATGTGCCCGCAGCCAAGGTACATGCCCTTGACAGGAAGCGAACCTGAGACCTTTCGGTTTGCAGGCCGATGCTCTATCTACTGAGCCAAACCGGTTTTGGCAAGTCTGTTGATTTTGGCAGCCGTTCTGACAGGGGTGGGGTGGTGCCTCACTGGGCACCTCTCTGATGGTCAACGACATTGAGCATCTTTTCGTACGTGTCTTGGCTTCTGTGTATCCTCTTCGGAACAGTGTCTGTTTATGGCCTTTGCCCACTTTAAATGCGTTTTAATTTGTGTGTTTGATTACATTTTCATTCCTGCTTCTGAGCACTGACTCTGTATTTGTTCCCACTAACGTGTGACTCCACATTCAGACATTTGTTATCTATTTTTATGTAGAAATGTTGGCCCACCATGGGTTCCTGTGTCACAGTGCGACCCAGGCCCCTGACCCAGCCGTGGGGACGAGGAAGGCGTGCTGAGGCATGTTCCCTCCCCCCTCCTTCCTGGGCAAGCGGGCCCCAGGGTTGACCTGGCTCTGGGGTTGCTGGAGCTTCTGAGCGATACGTACAGCTGGCGAGCAGTGGGCGGGGCCCAGGGGCACAGAGCTGGTGGGCATGCGTGCACACAACTGATGTTTGCTCGCTCCGGGTCAACCATGTGCAATTCTCCGGATGTAGAGAAAAATCCCGTCTGCAGGTGAACATACATGCTCAGGGTCTTTAATCTTAAATGAAACCTAATTCTCACAGCGGCGTTGTGCTTCAATCCGGCATTGGCAGGTGTCCTATGTCTCCCATCGGCTGACACGCACTGTGCAATGGGGTATCCCTGGAGCGAGTTTTAGAAGATGCCTTTCCTGCCGTGTCTGCTCAGTAATCTGTTCTGTTCTATGGGGTCATTCTAAGGACACTGTGGTCCAGTTCTCTTATTGGAGTCATCCGCGGGGTCGATGTGGTAGACTTGTCTCCCAGGGGTCTGTGGCCACACGATGGAGAATGAGGAGGTGAAGACCTGACCCTCCCCTTCCCTTTCCACAGAGGCTAAATCCATGCCCCTTATGGCTGGCGGGCGCTGTCCAAGGTGCTGGCCCCTGGACTCTCCCTGGCACTGTGGTCTTAGTAGGACTTGACTTCTCTCTTGTGACTTAGACTGTGGCGGCTTTAGAACGCCATTGGAAAAATTCCAGTGTGCAGTAGGGCCACACCGATCTGTTTTCTGGCTGTTGATTCAGATATAAATATAAATTCTTTACACGCTGAGGAAACAAGATACGACTTCTATTTTAAAGCAGAGCATAGACGTCCTTCGCTAATCCTAACTCTGCAGCGTGCCTGGCTTACGTGAGGAGCTGACTGGTGAGCAAACCAACAAAGGACAAGTGAGTGAGTGAATATGTATACGCAATGGACTTCACAATAGCAATGGTTGATCGTCAGGAGGTTTATGAAACAGCAGCAAGGCTCTCAGAGCGGACATGGCATCCCTCTGTCCCATGGGCCTGGACACGAGGTCCCTATCAGTGATGATGGACACAGCTTCCAGAGCGAATTCAGAGCCTACACAGGGACTCCCACAGAAGTGTGAGTTAAAGTGGGGTTAGCCCTGGAAGGTGTGTTCAGGGTGAAGGTGTTGGCCCACTGAGGGGTGGCCTCTCACTGTCCAGCACTGATGTCTGTGGATGGGACAGGGCAGATCTCCACTGTCTGTGGCTGCAGCAGAACCCGCTCTGCTCACCTCTCACCTCGGGTGCGCTGCCCCCTGGGGCTCTCTACCAGGAGGTCGTTGGTGGGGCTGGGAAATCGGTGCGTCTGCACTCGGCTCCGTCAGGGGACGGGAGCCACTGCATTCTCCCTCTGTCCGCAGGAGGTTGGGGTAACCGACTGGCCTTGCTCCTTCTTGGAAAACCAGAGGGCCTTCTTCCACTTTCAGATGCTCAGCCTTGAGGTGGGACAGGCCCACGCCTGAGTTCTGATGTGCCACTCGGTGACTCTCCACTACAGCTTCTCTCTGGGGAACAGTGATGGGACGAAGTAAATAATAAGAACAAGCATGATCGTAGACCTACTGTGTGCTGTCAACATGGCTCTGTGGGCCCGACACACATTGACTGCATTAACTCTCAGAATCGCCCTGTTGGGTGCATGATGGTATTACCAGCCCATTTCCAGATGAGGCCTGTGAGGCTCCTGCTTAGAGTAGCTGCACAGCCATAAGTGACAGAGATACGACTTGAACCCAGAGAGTGGTTCTAGAACTTTCTCTGGAATCTACTGTGCTCTTGGGAAACCAAGGAAGTCATCTAAGAAAATGAGTTTAGAAGCTACTTGGCTTGATGATTGAATTTAGCTCTGAGCTTCAGCACAACACAGACATGGGCCTCGGTGAGGGTTCTCACGGTCGGACTTGTGCTACCTGGGACCCTGGTTTGCTGGTGAAGCCTACCAGGTGTCATTGCCAAGTTCATTCTTCACACCTTTCATACCCCCTTGGAGCCAGAACACAAAGACTACAGCTGTGCTGAAACTTAAAGAAAACTCTTCCATGAAAATTACGGTTTCATAAGTAAAGTGTCACTGTGTCTGTTTTCTAGCTGTTGATTCAGATATAAATGTGAAACCCCTGGAAAAATATTTGGGGTTTTAAAAATAGAAACATAAAAGGGAACATGAATGTGAGCGAGAAAGGAATTCCACTTCATCAGAACTGCTGTTCCAGAATTTCCAGCGACGGCCTTTTGGCCAAACATCTCATGAAGCTAAGTCACAGCTTCGGGCTTTTCAAAGTAACCAGCTCTCACTTAAAAGGAGAATTCCTGAGGGAACGAAATGGTTTGGAGCAGCAGGGACTGGGGAGGACCCTCAGGGAAGGCACCTGAGCATTCTTTAAATCGTTGTCAGCTGAATCCAAGGCGCCAGGCAGAGCTGTGTCTTGGAATCACATCCACCAAGAAGGCTGGATGCGTTATCAGTACTGACTCTTAATTTGCTCCAGTTGTTGGGGGAAGGGCCTTGAAATGTAGATTCAGCCGAGTCCAGGAATGAGGGAATTAGTAGGGCCCGGGCCCATCCAAGCTCCTTTGATCCTAATTTTTTTCAGTGAAACCCCTTTGTATTTTGGTATAAATATACACTCTGCTGTTGGGTTTGGATCCTGTCTCTCCATCAGAGAGAACAGATTTCCCACCCGGCCCCAGCTTATTGCTCCTATTTCTGCATCTTCTGTTCTTTCTTTCATTTCTCAATCCCCAGCTCCTTCACTCAGAAAGTGGACCCACTCTTTTTTCAAGCTGGATGTGGAAAAGAGAGAAAACCCCTACAAGGAACGTGATAGAGAAACTCCGGGTGAAGGTGGATTCTCATAGCCAAAAGAAGGGAAAGGTATTGGTTGACGGGAGTAGGTCATTGTCTATGGGAAATGGTGTTCCTGCCATAAGGCTGGTTACAAGTGGATAATTTGAGGAGCTGGTGTGAGCAGCTTCTTGAAAATGAGACGATCTATTTGGATAAATGCCTCCCAGGTGAGTCAGAGATGGCTAAACCATCACAGACATTCTCAGTGTCCCCTGAGGCCAGGTCTCCAATCAGAAGTCAACAAATTACCCAAATGGGTCCTGCAAATTAGCCAGTGACACGCCTTGTGTTGTGGGTCCCACCCACAACAGGGTGTATAAAAGGCTCCTGCAGGAGAGGGGCCAGACTGAAGTCACCTCCAGCTCTTCTCCACCCAACGACACCCTCCTCATCAGCACCATGTGTGGCTACTACGGGAACTACTACGGGGGCCGCGGCTACGGCTGTGGCTACGGAGGCCTGGGCTGGGGCTGGGGCACCGGCTGTGGCTGTGGCTACGGCTATGGCTCCCGCTCTCTCTATGGCTGTGGCTATGGAAGCTTGGGCTGTGGCTATGGCTGTGGCTACGGCTATGGCTCCCGCTCCCTCTGTGGCTGTGGCTATGGCTGTGGCCGTGGCTATGGCTCTGGCTTTGGCTACTACTATTGAGGACACGTGGGTGACTCATCTGCCCACCTGGAAGTTGGGTACACCAGTCTGAAGCCACGGGCCCTGGGTCCTGAAGAAGGTGTGGCCTCCAGCGCCCTCTGGGTCTGACACCCCAGCTTTCCTTCCTGATCTGACTCATCATGGGGTCTTGGGATGTCCATCCTGAGGGGCCCAGGAGGTCTCTCAGGGAACGATGCGGTCACAGGGCCTGCCCTTGACCTTCATGTAGGACTCACTTCTCCATTTTCCTAATAAAGCTGTTCACCCTGAAATACTAAGCCTGTGTTACCTTCATATGAAGTCCAGTGTCTCATTTTGTGTTTCCCCTGGTTGAGTTAAGGAAACAATGGCCTACTGAGGGACTATCTTTTTTCATTGTTTCCACTTCAGTTGCTCTATCAAATCCTTGTTGTGTGAAGTGGAAGAGATAACCTCATTGCTCTCACATTCTGCTCTGGGGAGCAGCAATGCCATGGGCTACGGTGGGCTAGGGTTAGGGGATAGGGTTAGCTATAAAGGAGGGAATGTTTATCAGTTCAGTTGAACATCACCATTAAACACTACTTATACCAAGGGCTTTTCCACCTTACACTTCACCTGTTCGAAATCCTTGAGAAGATTAGAAATCTGAAAGGAAATTCCCTAATTCGAATCTTCAGGGCGTATTTCCAATGTTGCCCAAGGTAAGAGGCGGAGGAGGTTAAACCTGCTCACCCTCCACTATCCTTTTGTGCCTTGAACTAAAGTTGATGTTTAACGTGACACCTTTGTAACAGTTGTCACAGATTTAGGTGTTGGGAGCACTTGCTGTCATTCTATACTCTGTCTCTCTCCTGTGTTTGGTGCGTGTCCACAGTTGTAGCTGTCAGTCATTTGCTTTTCCACTCATTTTCCGTGAGTCATGAGTCTGTAAACCTGAATTTATCTCCCCTGCTATGGGGTTTCTGAACCTTGATTGGCCTTGAAGGAGTGTGGAGTGTCGCAGAGTCACACAATGGCCTGTCCCTCTTGTGCACTGGTCGGAGGCAGGAAGGAAATGATGCTCAAGAAGGAACTGGGATCCCAGGATGGTCATAGTGCAGGAGAAGAAGCTTCTTGTCCACAGAGTCAATCTTTTGTGAAGATTTGACTTTTTTTCTTACTTTATTCATGAAGCTTCTCATTTTCCACTTGATATGGTGATAAAATGGAATGGTCTTTGTCTATCTCAAGAAACAGATTGTTAATGCTATTTCTCTTACTTGGTAGGTCACATGAGTAGAACACAAATAAATTAGATACTGACCTAAATTAGATAATATACATAATTGTAAGCTCCCAAGACAATATTTTTGGTGATTATGATTTTCCATGATTGGTGCTTACACTTGTGATAACTGGCTGATGTCCTTAGCCCCCTAATGTGTCTAACCTGAAGGTCAATGCCACCACTGACAGCCCCAAACAACCATCTTAGTTTGTCCTCATACCGACTTGTTCACATCCTTAAAGTCTTCAATGGTGAATTACTCCACCTGAACCTGAAAAACAGGTTCTTCCACACTGAACCCATTCCACTGCTGGGTCTGTCTTCTCACAGTGAAAACTTTAGACCCCAACTATTCACTCTATTTATTCTATTTGGTCTTTGAAACAGGAATCAGTCAAATTTGGGCATTGAAAGTGACTCGTTGCAGATTTTAGTACTCCCAAAGCAATATCTGCCTAGATATGAATGTATTTCTCTCCGACTTTAATATTGAAAAATGTCAAACCCACAATGAGGTCACGAAGACAGTATATTGAGCGCCTGAATGCTGTTGACCTCCATTTGGCAAATATTAATATTTGTCACTTTCATTTTCTCTCTCTGTATCTCCACCTCCACCCCCACCCAACACACACACAGACAGACACACACACACACACACACACACACACACACACACACTTGAACCATTGGAAACTATCCTGTAGACTTCATGACACTAAGACCAAGTGAACAGGGATGTTCCCCAAATAACCTCAATTCCGTTATCACCATAAGAAATACGGTTTTGATACAACACCATCATCGAATTCATAGTCCGTCCTCATTTCCCCAAGTGTCTTTTTCATCATTTTTCACACGGAATTAAATTGGAGGGAAGGGTCATACATTGCAGCCCAGCATCCACGGAATCCAGAGCATCTCCCACCTCTGAGTTCATGATGTTAACACGTGGACACACGTTTAAGATTCAAAGATGGTCACTCCTAGAAAATGCCATAATCTGTTGTTGATCCTATCAATTGTAACAATTATACATTTTGTAAGTGAATACTTTTAAGACAAAGACGATCAAATAGGCCCCAAACCAGGAAAACTGAAGCTCAATCAGGCATTGAGCAGAAGTGTCTTGTAGAAGAAATCTCAGAGCACAGTTAAGAGATGTCCTGTGAGTAACGTGTCACTGAGAAGGCCTTGCGATCGGAAAGTGCTGAAGGGCTCTGTGCTGGATTTGGAAACGAAGGACTCGATCACCAACACCCGGAGGGTGATTGCAAGGCCGGGCCTCACTCTGGGCACCACCTCGGGAGTCATTCTGTGGACCAGCTCTCTGCTGAATCCCGTGCTATCCCCTGGTTTCTGGTCAGTAGAGAGGACGTCACCCTCAGGGCTGAGGGGGCTCAGGCAGAGGTCCTTGGGCTGTGAGCCGCCTACACAGATGACCCAGCTGAAGACCCTGGCCCACAAGGTCCTACCCATTCCCAGAACCCGCCCCAGGGTTGGCAGGGGCACGAAGACACACCTCCTCTCCCACCCCAGCAACTCTGCTCCATCCCAACTCTGGTCCCACGTGGTCCCCTAGACCCCTCTGAGCCTGCACCCACACACCTCCCTGTGAGCCAGGCTGCTCCCGCTCGTCCTTACACAGTGTTCATTCCAACATGAGATGCCCCCGTAATGCGCTTCCAGAAAAACAGTCGAACCCAGGCCAGGCCAGGACCCACCACCACATGGTGTAGTCACTTATGACTTCCACATTTCTGTGGATTGCAGGAGGTTCTGTTTAGAATATGCGTTTTTTCATATTTTTATTTATTTATCTACCTATTAATCCATTTATTTATTGATTTTTATTGTCTAGAGTTTTGCATATGACTCCCTTTTCCCCAAATGACCACCCCCCAAAGCCATTTCGACCCAGACAGGCCCACACCGCTCAATGTCTGTGTCCATTGCTGATGCTAATTTGCATGCATACAAGTCCTTTGATTGCTCTAACTCCCCCCTCCCACCATTTGTTTCTGGATGTATTCTTGTTCATCAAATTATGTTGATCATTATATCCCACATATGAGTGAGATCATTCGTGTTTGGATGTGTCTAATACTCCTTGTGATTAGGACAAGGCTATGGATTTTGTGAAGCAAATTCAGGAAGTGATAAAGTATGCTTTCCTTTCCCCACTGGGAGGGACATGAGGATGGCTTGTCCCATCACTGATGACAAAAACTTGATCAGTGGATCCAGAGGGTGAGGACCAGATTTCTCTCATCAGAAGATACTCTTATAGTTCTCCCAACAATCAGGGAGTATCCTTATACAGGTATTTGGTGTTACTATATAGATATTCCAAAAATAACCCAGCACTTACATCTGGCCTTCACATTCATTTTTCTTTCTTGCCTGGATTGTTTCTCATGATGATGGATTGCAAATGTTGAGTTTTTTGATTCTCATCATTAAAAAATATAGTAGCTGGTGTCCTACTGAACAGAGGTTTCCTCTCCAGTTGATTGTAACTTTTTATATCAGTCTAAATTTATGGATTTCTATGACAAACCATCCATTACCATGATAAAGGGCCAGCAGCTGCCAAGCTCTCTCAGGAGTCAGAGAGTTTATATGAACACACCGCACTGTGTGGGATTTACCTTCTGTCACTTAGCAACCTATGGCATTGGGCAAGCTATTCAAATTCTTCGGCCTTGGGATTCTTGCCTAAAATTAGTGCTATTCCAGGTTTTTAATGGGAAGTACACGTATTACAATATGTAAAGCACAGAGAACATGCCTGAAATTTAACAAATGATTCATATCTGCCATCATTCACTATTATAGGGACATTTATTTTCTGCTTCTTCATATGTAAGAACAGTCTCTGTTTAGCGTGCATGATGTTTGTCATGCAATTCCTATGTCAGAGCTCTAACATAGGATGATGAATGGCATTTACTAGTTGTGTAAAGTCCCTGATGTGCATTATCTCACACGATCTTCAGAACAACCCTCAGATGTGGTCAAACCATCCCCATTTACAACCGAAATGGAACCAGATGAAGCCACAGTGCTGGGACTGCACACACGTGTTCCTCACTGGCACAGTGGCTGCTAACGGTGCCGGGACCCACACACGTGTTCCTCATTTAATGGGCTCATTCCAGACAGACATGCCCTCCCTCCCAGAACAGGGACTCCGGTACGGAGCTCTGAAACCACGTGTCCTGGGAGTAGATCATCCGTGGGCACTGTTCCCATTGACGTGTCATCAGCTTAAGACATGGCCTAGGCGACACAACACAAACACGCTTCCCAGTAAAAGTGAGAGACTCCACACTAATGGGCCACTAACGACCGAGTCCTCTCATGATCCACCGACAGGCGTGACCTGCACATACCGGGCAGTCAATGAGCATTACCTGCCTGAGTCACACACTGGATGGCATTCCGGCCCCTCCTGGCGTATATAAAGCTGCCAGGGTGGGAGGCGACACTCACATTCAGAAACGTCCCTCTTCGCCTCAACCGAACCCTCACCCTCTGCCAGCATGTGCTGCAACTACTATGGGAACGCCTTTGGGGGCTGTGGCTATGGCTGTGGATATGGCTGTGGCTATGGCTCTGGCTCTGGCTGTGGATATGGATCTAGATATGGCTGTGGCTATGGCTCTGGCTATGGCTGTGGCTATGGCTCAGGCTATGGCTGTGGCTACGGCTCTGGCTATGGCTGTGGCTATGGCTGTGGCTATGGATCCAGGTATGGCTGTGGCTATGGCTCTGGCTACGGCTGTGGCTGCTACCGACGCTGCTATTCCTCTTGCTGTTAGAACATCCCCCCCTAGCTCACCCTGTGCCTCTAACAAAATATTGAAAATTAATGCTTTCCTCCGAGGGATGTCCATTCCTTACTCTACACTCCAGTTTGGATCAGATGCCTCCTACTTTTACATCTGATTCCTCTTTGTCTTGGAGGAAGTATGAATGTGCCCACTGTGTGACCTGAAGACAGAAGATTGGATTGTCATTGTGTTCAAAATGTCCACGCTCTACTTTTCTGTCCTATGATGTTATTTTGTCCAGGAACACAAATACCCAGAGTTGGGAGGAATCATACTTGTTCAATAAACAAACGAAATATGTTCCCAAAACTCACTGTGTTTGTGTCAGAATCATCACTATCCCGGTGGCGTTCCCATAATGCCGATCAGGTGCTGTGTCAGCCGGTCCTGGGGTTCCTTTATTGCGTCATCGATGGCATGTGCCAGCACATGCAGTGTTGTTCACCAGCACACTCGGTCTTGTTCACTGCGGGTCGCAAGAGGTTGTGGTGTTGGGTCATGTGTGTGTCCCAACCGTGGGTCCTCTAGGTTCTCTGTTGTCCTTCTGAACTTTAGAATTGGCTGGTCAACTTGGACAGAAATACCCTCTGAGAGTTTTATTAGGATTGAGCTGATTCCATTAATCAGTTGTGAGGAAATGGGTTCTTCATGCTATTAAGGCTTCGGGTCCATGACCGGGTTTGTTGCTCTCTGCGGTGGTTCTCATTCAAAATTCGATGATGGAATCTGCGCTCACTGAACCTTATTCTGGATGGGGAGGCACACCGCTGGGTAAGTGAATTAACAGAATTATAAAAGGTGTTCCTAAGGATTAATGACATAAACAGTGGGTTGCTATGAAATATCACGTGGCTTATTGAATGAGCAGCCACTGTGTCAGTGAGGAGCTGATCCAACATGCCTGACCCCTGCCTGCCCTTGTGATGGCTGTAGGATCTGTAGTAATGCCTCTGTTTCATTTCTGCTCTTCATACACTGTGCATTCTTTCCTTTTCTCTTTGTTAGTCTCTTTATCAACCTAAATCTTTCATAGAACCGGCTTTTGATTTTATTTATTTTTCCTATTTTTTAAATGATACTGACTTCAGCTGTTATCTGTATCATTTCCTTCCTTCCTTCCTCCTTTATGTGCTCCCTTACTAATGATTTGGAGGACTCTTGTATTAGTGACTTGGAAACTTTCTTCTTTTTCAATATGAAATGGACTGCCATAAATCCCATCTCAGCACTGCCTTCATTGTACATCACACTTGTTGATATCTTTTGTGTTCATGTCCATTCAGTTCAAAATGTTTTATTACCCTCTAAATTCTCCCCTAGACAGACCGACAGACAGACACACACACACACACACACACACACACACACACACACACACCACTGTTGAACCATTGGAAACTATTCCGTAGACTTCATAACACTATGACCAAGTGAACGAGGATGTTCCCCAAGTAACCACAGTCCCTTTATCACCAAAAGAATAGGGTTTTGATACAACACCATCATCGAATTCATAGTCCGTGGTCCTTTCCCCAAGTATCTTTTTCATCATTTTTGACATGGATTTAAATTGGAGGGAAGGGTCATACATTGCAGCCCAGCATCCACGGAATCCAGAGCATCTCCTGCCTCTGAGTCCATGACGTTATCACAAGGACACATGTTTAAGATTCAAAGATGGTCACTCCCTAGAAAATGCCGAAATCTGTTGTTGATCCTATCAATTGTAATAATTATACATTTTATAAGTGAATACTTTTAAGACAAAGACGATCAAATATGCCCCAAAGAAGGAAAACTGAAGCTCAATCAGGCATTGAGCAGAAGTGTGTTGTAGAAGAAATCTCAGAGCACAGTTAAGAGATGTCCTGTGAGTAACTTGTCACTGAGAAGGCCTTGCGATCGGGAAGTGCTGAAGGGCTCTGTGCTGGATTTGGAAACGAACGACTCGATCACCAACATCCGGAGGGTTATTGCAAGGCTGGGCCTCACCCTGGGTACCACCTTGGGAGTCATTCTGTGGACCAGCTCTCTGCTGAATCCCATGCTGTCCCCCGGTTTCCGGTCAGCAGAGAGGACGTCACCCCTAGGGCTGAGGGGGCTCAGGCAGAGGTCCTTGGGCTGTGAGCCGCCTACACAGATGACCCAGCTGAAGATCCTGGCCCACAAGGTCCTACCCATTCCCAGAACCCGCCCCAGGGTTGGCAGGGGCACGAAGACACACCTCCTCTCCCACCCCAGCAACTCTGCTTCATCCTAACTCTGGCCCCACGTGGTCCCCTAGAGCCCTCTGAGCCTACACCCAACCCCCCTCCCTGTGAGCCCGGCTTCTCCCGCTCGTCTTTACACAGTGTTCATTCCAACATGAGATGCCCCCATAATGCGCTTCCAGAAAAACAGTCGAACCCAGGCCAGGCCAGGACCCACCACCACATGGTGTAGTCACTTATGACTTCCACATTTCTGTGGATTGCAGGAGGTTCTGTTTAGAATATGCGTTTTTTTCATATTTTTATTTATTTATCTACCTATTTATCCATTTATTTATTGATTTTTATTGTCTAGAGTTTTACATATGACTCCCTTTTCCCCAAATGACCACCTCCCCAGCCATTTCGACCCAGAAAGGCCCCCATCGCCCAGTGTCTGTGTCCATTGCTGATGCTAATTTGCATGCATACAAGTGCTTTGGTTACTCTAACTCCCCCCTCCCACCATTTGTCTCCTGATCTTTTCTTGTTCATCAAATTGTGTTGATCATTATATCCCACAGACGAGTGAGATCATTCGTGTTTGGATGTGTCTAATACTCCTTGTGATTAGGACAAGGCTATGGATTTTGTGAAGCAAATTCAGGAAGTGATAAAGTATGCTTTCCTTTCCCCACTGGGGGGACATGAGGATGGCTTGTCCCATCACTGATGACAAAAACTTGATCAGTGGATCCAGAGGGTGAGGACCAGATTTCTCTCATCAGAAGATACTCTTATAGTTCTCCCAACAATCAGGGAGTATCCTTATACAGGTGTTTTGTGGTGACTATATAGATATTCCATTAATAACCCAGCACTTACATCTGGCCTTCACATTCATTTTTCTTTCTTGCCTGGATTGTTTCTCATGATGATGGATTGCAAATGTTGAGTTTTTTGATTCTCATCATTAAAAAATATAGTAGCTGGTGTCCTACTGAACAGAGGTTTCCTCTCCAGTTGATTGTAACTTTTTATATCAGTCTAAATTTATGGATTTCTATGACAAACCATCCATTACCATGATAAAGGGCCAGCAGCTGCCAAGCTCTCTCAGGAGTCAGAGAGTTTATATGAACACACCGCACTGTGTGGGATTTACCCTCTGTCACTTAGCAACCTATGGCATTGGGCAAGTCAAATTCTTCGGCCTTGGGATTCTTGCCTAAAATTAGTGCTATTCCAGGTTTTTAATGGGAAGTACACGTATTACAATATGTAAAGCATGGAGAACACGCCTGAAATTTAACAAATGATTCATATCTGCCATCATTGACTATTATAGGGAGATTTATTTTCTGCTTCTTCGTATGTAAGAACAGTCTCTGTTTAGCGTGCATGATGTTTGTCATGCAATTCCTATGTCAGAGCTCTAACATAGGATGATGAATGGCATTTACTAGTTGTGTAAAGTCCCTGATGTGCATTATCTCACACGATCTTCAGAACAACCCTCAGATGAGGTCAAACCATCCCCATTTACAACCGAAATGGAACCAGATGAAGCCACAGTGCTGGGACTGCACACACGTGTTCCTCACTGGCACAGTGGCTGCTCACGGTGCCTGGACCCACACACGTGTCCCTCATTTAATGGGCTCATTCCAGACAGACACGCCCTCCCTCCCCAGAACCTAGACTCCTGGACTACGGACTCAGTAGCATTTTCTTTGCTGGTCAAGGCGGTGAGTGGAGCTTATTAATGGGCTCATTCCACACAGACACGCCCTCCCTCCCAGAACAGGGACTCCGGGACGGAGCTCTGAAACCACGTGTTCCGGTGAGTAGATCATCCGTGGGCACCGTTCCTATTGACGTATCATCGGCTCAAGACATGGCCCAGGCGACACCACACAAACACGCTTCCCAGTAAAAGTGAGAGACTCCACACTAATGGGCCGCTTACAACCGAGTCCTCTCATGATCACCGACAGGCGTGACCTGCACATACCGGGCAGTCAGTGAGCATTTCCCGCGTGAGTCACACACGTGATGGCATTCCAGGCCCCTCCTGGCGTATATAAAGCTGCCAGGGTGGGAGAGGACACTCACACTCAGAAACGTCCCTCTTTGACTTGACTGAACCCTCACCCTCTGCCAGCATGTGCTGCAACTACTACGGGAACACCTACGGGGGCTGTGGCTATGGCTGTGGCTATGGCTCTGGCTATGGCTGTGGGTATGGATCTAGATATGGCTGTGGCTATGGCTGTGGCTATGGCTCTGGCTATGGCTGTGGCTATGGCTGTGGCTATGGCTGTGGATATGGATCTAGATATGGCTGTGGCTATGGCCGTGGCTATGGCTGTGGATATGGCTCTGGCTACGGCTCTGGCTACGGCTGTGGTTGCTACCAACGCTGCTATTCCTCTTGCTGCTAGAACATCCCCCTAGCACACCCTGCGCCTCCAACAAAATATTGAAAATTAACGCTTTCCTCCAATGGATGTCCATTCCTCACTCTTCACTCCAGTGAGGATCAGACGCCTCCTGCTTTTACATCTGATTCTTGTTTGTCATGGAGGAAGTATGAATGTGTCCACTGGGTGACCTGAAGATAGAAGATTTGATTCTGATTTTGTTCAAAATGTCCAGTCTCTGCTTTTCTTGTCTGTCGTGTTGTGTTGCCTAGGGACAGGAATAAGCCAGAGTTGGGAGGAATCATACTTGTTCAATAAACAAATGAAATATGTTCCTATAAGTCACTGTGTTTGTGTCAGACTCATCACTATCCCGGTGGCTTTCCCATAATGCCAATCAGCCGCTGTGTCAGCTGGTCCTGGGGTTCCTTTATTGCGTCATTGATGGCATGTGCCCATTCTCTCACCAGCACACGTTGTCTTGTTCATGTGTCCATTCTCTCACCAGCACACACGGTCTTGTTCATGTGCCCATTCTCTCACCAGCACACGTGGTCTTGTTCATGTGCCCATTCTCTCACCAGCACACACGGTCTTGTTCATGTGCCCATTCTCTCACCAGCACACACGGTCTTGTTCATGTGCCCATTCTCTCACCAGCACACGTGGTCTTGTTCATGTGCCCATTCTCTCACCAGCACACGTGGTCTTGTTCATGTGCCCATTCTCTCACCAGCACACACGGTCTTGTTCATGTGCCCATTCTCTCACCAGCACACGTGGTCTTGTTCATGTGCCCATTCTCTCACCAGCACACACGGTCTTGTTCATGTGCCCATTCTCTCACCAGCACACACGGTCTTGTTCATGTGCCCATTCTCTCACCAGCACACGTGGTCTTGTTCATGTGCCCATTCTCTCACCAGCACACGTGGTCTTGTTCATGTGCCCATTCTCTCACCAGCACACACGGTCTTGTTCATGTGCCCATTCTCTCACCAGCACACGTGGTCTTGTTCATGTGCCCATTCTCTCACCAGCACACACGGTCTTGTTCATGTGCCCATTCTCTCACCAGCACACGTGGTCTTGTTCATGTGCCCATTCTCTCACCAGCACACGCGGTTGCAGGAGGTCGTGGTGTTGGGTCGTGTGGGTGTCCCAACTGTGTTCCTCTTCACAATGATGTGGCTTTTCTAGGTTCTTTGCTGTCCATCTGAACTTTAGAATCAGCTGGTCGACATTGGCAGAAATAACCCTCTGAGAGTTTTGTTGAGATTGAGCTGAATCCATTCATCCATTGTGGGGAAATGGGTTCTTCACACTATTGAGCCTTCGGGTCTGTGAACAGGCTGTGTAGGTCTCCGTTGCTCTCTGGGCTGGTTCTTATTCAAAATTCAATGATGGGCCCCGTACTCACTGAACCTTATTCTGGAGGGGGAGGCAAACCGCTGGGTAAGAATCGAGGACACATCGAAATAACTAAATAAAAATAGTGAATTAACAGAATTATAAAAGATGTTCATAATGATTAATAACATAAACAGTGGGTTGCTATGAAATATCACGTGGCCTATTGAATGAGCAGCCATTGTGTCAGTGTGGAACTTGTGTGTGCAGTCCTGGCACTGCTAACAGTCACTGTGTCAGTGAGGAGCTGAGCGAACACGGCTGACCCCTTTCTGACCTTGTGATGCCTGTACGGTCTGTAGTGATGCCTCTGTTTCATTCCTGCTCTTGATACACTGTGCATTCTCTCCTTTTCTCTTTGTTAGCCTTGTTAAAGGTTTATCAACCTAAACCCTTCATAGAACCAGCTTTTGATTTAATTTATTTTTCCTATTTTTAAAAAAATGATACCGACTTCAGCTGTTATCTGTATTATTTCCTTCTTCCTCCCTTAGGTGCTCCATTACTAATGATTTGGAGGACTCTTGCATTAGTGACTTGGAAACTTTCTTCTTTTTCAATATTAAATGACTGTCATAATTCCATTAAGCACTGCTGTCATTGCATATCACACATGTTGATACCTTTTGTGTTCATGTCCATTCAGTTCAAAATGTTTTATTTCCCTACAAAGTGTCGTTTATACACACATGCGTGAGCACCTACACACACACTTATATTTAAAGTGATTTTCTTATATAAAATATACAATGAGTCTGATTTTAGCCAGTTAGACAATCTCTGTGTTTAAATGTGAATTTAGATATTCGCATTAATTTTTTAAAATACATTTTTATTGATTTCAGAGAGGAAGGGAGAGGGAGAGAGAGTTAGAAACATCAACGATGAGAGAGAATCATCGAATGGCTGCCTCCTGCGTGCCCTCTACTGGGGATCGAGCCCACAACCCAGGCATGTGCCCTGACTGGAATTGAACCTGGGACCCTTCAGTCAGCAAGCTGAGACTCTGTCCACTGAACCATACCAGCTATGGCACGTTCTTTAATCTTTTATATGACCTGAGTACCAAGTAAAAGACTATATACATCTATACAGCAACGGTATAAAGAGCTACACTTATCAGAAGAGAAACAAATTCCTGTTATTTTTACAAGAGAAGAGCTGAGACTCACAAAACACACAGATATTTCCGTGGTTACACAGTACGGAACCAGGACAGCAAAGAGAAACATTGAAGAAAAGTATTTCCTAAGGAAAAATGATTGTTATCCTACCAGCAGCCAAAGGATCGAGGAAAACACTTCCTGACAATGAAAGGAGATGAGAGGAGTTTTCCCTCCCAGATTCATTAGGAAATTAAAGTTTATTAGAGCGACAAAAGAGCAAACTTCACACAAAATTACAAAAACAGCAGTGATACCGACATCGTCCTGACGTGAAGGGGAGCATGAGCTCCCAGGGGGAGTTTGTTCTCCCAGGTATCAGGTGGCATCGATGCTGACGCCAGGGCCCAGCAAACCTTATCTGAGCTGAGCAGTGCTGTGGGCAAATCACCTGATGGGGAGGCATTGGCGAGTGGGGTGCAGACCGGGGGAACCACTAGCTAGACATTCAGAGGGTGAGAATCCCCATGGTCTCCTCAATAGTAGTAGCCAGAGCCAGAGCCAGAGTCACAGCTACAGCCACAGCCACGGAGAGAGTGGGAGCCATAGCCGTAACCACAGCTGTAGCCACAGCCCAGTCCACGGAAGCCACAGCCACAGCAGGAGCCCCAGCCCAGGCCTCCGTAGCCACAGCCTCCATAGCCACAGCTTCCGTAGCCATGGCCCCCGTAGTAGTTCCCGTAGTAGTTCTCGTAGTAGCCACACATGGTGCTAGGAGTGAGGGTGTCCTTGGACGGAGAAGCGGTCTAGCCCCTCTCCTTCAGGAGCCATTTATGGACCTCAGGATGGGAGGGACCAGAACCTAGGCCATGCCATTGGCTGGTGGTGGGACCCACCTGAGTCCCTGCTGACTCCTGGGCTCCCGTGGCTCCCGGGTGGGGGGCATTATTCATGAGAACCTATTGTCTCATCCTAAATGCCACACTAGTCGGTCTCCTAGAGAATCATGGGAGCTCTAATGCACAGATACAATGGGAAAGTCCAAGTATCTTCTGTCAAGTCGTCTGTGTGGGAGACATGACATCTGAGCGCACAGGAGTCCTGAGGGAACAGTCTCTCTCAGCGCTGGGGGTGGACAGGTCCTTCCTCTTTAAGAAAACAGCCAGTTGTTCACAGCCAGGGGTCAGGGGTTAGGGTGAGGACTGAGGAGCCCGCTCTCCCAGCAGTGCTATCGCAGGAGGAGGTAGAGCCCTTTAGCACGCTCAAAACATGTATAAGTTCATTCATACTCGCGAGCTATCTATAATGATAAAAGCATAATATGCTCATTAGATCAAAGGACCTTCCAGATGTCATTCTGGATGAAGCCGCCACAGTGGGGGCTGAGGCAGAGGCAGCTGGGAGCAATGAGGCAGGCAGGCAGAGTGGTTAGGGGCAATCAGGAAGGCAAGCAGATGAGCAGTTAGGAGCCAGTGGTCCCAGATTGCAAGAGGGTGCAGACCAGGCTGAGTGCCTCCCCTACTGCCTGTGCATGAATTTTGTGCACCCGGCCTCTAGTGTAATTTATCAAAGGCACTAAGAGGCCTGGTGCACGGATTTGTGCATGGGTGGGGGCTGGCTGGCCTGCCCAAATCAGGCCTGATCAGGGCCAGACTGCAGTGGCAGGGGGGTTGGAAGGGGCCACGGGAGATTGGCCCAGCTGGCTCCACCCCGGATCAGGCTGGTTGGCCGGCCACAGGGTGCGTCAGAGTGACTGGTTGTTACGCTCGCTTGACTTTTATGTATATAGATGACAAGCACATATTCCCATGGGCAATTCTGGAAAGCAGAAACATGTTTGTCATAAGAGTAGGTTTCCAAATGTAAATATTCATGGAAGGCAGAAAAGAACAGATTGAGGCGGGATGAGGTACGATTTCAGAAAGTCTTCCAGAATTTGGAGTAAAAATGTAATGAGAAAAAATATTCAAAATGTCAGGCTGTGCAGACATAGTTCAGAATCTGACACCAAAGTGAGGGATGAACAGAGAGGGGAGGAGTGGGGATGGCGATGAAAGAGTTTCTGCAAGGGGAGGTCCAGAAAAACAAATGTGACTGACCGCCACATGTATTTAGTGACGCCTCCCAGACTAATCACTGAAGGATGCTGACACCTAAGTCACCCTGGGCGTTCCTGTGCCTTTTCTGGAAAAACGTTAGCTAGCCAGGAAATGCAATGTTCCCATTTCTCTCAGAGAGATAAAACGCGTCATTATGGGGCCAGACGCTTGGATAAGTGGCTTCGTCTCATTACATTTCAGTTGTAAATGGGGATGGTTTGACCACATCTGAGGGTTGTTCTGAAGATTGTGTGAGATAATGCACATCAGGGACTTTACACAACTAGTAAATGCCATTAATTATCACTATGGTAGAGCTCTGACATAAGAATTGCATGACAAACACCATGCAAGAAGCAGAAAATAAATATTCCCAAATAGTCAATGACGGCACATATGAAGCGTTTTTTAAATTCCAGGCATGTTCTATGTGCTTTACATATTTTAACACGTGCACATCCCATTAAAAACCTGGGTTGGTACTAATTTTAGGCAAGAATGCCAAGGCCAAAGAATGAATAGCTTGCCCAATGCCATAGGTTGCTAAGTGACAGAGGCCAAATCCCACACCGTGCGGTGTGTTCATATAAACTTTCTGACTCATGAGAGAGCTTGGGAGTTGCTGGCCCTTTATCATGGTAATGGATGGTTTATCTTAGAAATCCATAAATTTAGACGGATATAAATAACGAGTGGCCCAGTGCACAGATTTGTGCACTGGGGGGCTCCCTCAGCCTGGCTGGTGGGGATCGGGTGAACACCAGCTCTCTGACATCCCCTGAGGAGACCCTTATTGTGAGACGGTACAGGCCAGGCCCAGGGAACTTACTGGTGCATGATCAGGGCAGGGAAAGACCGAAGGAGGGCTCCAGTGTGTGTCTGACTTGTCTCGCCCAGTCCCGATTGGCTGGACCCCAACAGCAAGCTAATCTACCGGTTGGAGCATCTGCCCCTTGGTGGTCAGTGCACGTTATAGTGACTGATTGAATGGTTGAACAGTTGGACACTTAGCATATTAGGTTTTTATTATATAAGATGTTACAATCAACTGGGAAGGAAAATCTCTTTTCAGTAGGAGACCAGCTAATATATTTCTTAAAAGATGAGAACCAAAAAAACCTAAAACCAAAACCAAAACCAAAAAACAACAACTCAACATTTGCAATCCATCATCATGATAAATAATCCAGGCAAGAAAGAAAAATGAATGTGAAGGCCAGAGGTAAGTGCTGGGATCTGAATGGAACATTTATATGGTCACCAAACACCTGTAGAAGGATACTCTCTGATTGTTCAAAGAACCACAACAGTAGCTTCTGATGAGAGAAATATGGTCCTCATCCTCTGGATCCACTGGTCAAGTTATTGAGGATCATCAGTGATGGGACAAGCTATCTTCATGTTCCTCCCAGTGGGGGAAGGGAAAGCAAACTTCATCACTTCCTGAATTTGCTTCACAAAATCCACAGTCTTGTCCTAATCACGAGGAGTATTAGATACATCCAAACAAGAATGATCTCACTCGTATGTGGGAGATAATGATCAACATAATTTGATGAATAAGAATAGATCCAGAAACAAATGGTGAGGGTGAGGGGCAGAACAACCAAAGGACTTGTATGCTTGCAAATTAGCATAAGCAATGGACACAGACACTGGGCAGTGAGGGCTTGCCTAGGGTAGAAATGGGAGAGGAGGAGGTCATCTGGGAAAAGAAGAGACATATGTAAAACTTTAGACAATAAAAATTACCTACTTAATTAATTAATAGAAAGATGAGGGAAAAAAGCCTATCTAAACAGAACCTCCTGCAATCCACAGAAATGTGGAAGTCCTGGAAGTGACTATACCCCATGGTGGCAGGTCCTGGCCTGGCCCTGGTTTCCACTGTTTTTCTGGAAGCGCATTACGGGGGCATCTCATGTTGGAATGAACACTGTGGCAGGAAGAGCAGGAGCAGACAGGCTCACAGGGAGGTGGGTAGGTGCAGGCTCAGAGGGCTCTAGGGGACCAAGTGGGACCAGAGTTGGGATGAAGCAGAGTTGCTGGGGTGGGAGAGGAGGTGTGTCTTCGTGCCCCTGCCAACCCCAGGGCAGGTGCTGGGAATGGGTAGGACCTTGTGGGCCAGGGTCTTCAGCTGGGTCATCTGTGTAGGCGGCTCACAGCCCAAGGACCTCTGCCTGAGCCCCCTCAGCCCTGGGGGTGATGTCCTCTCTGCTGACCGGAAACCGGGGAACAGCACGGGATTCAGCAGAGAGCTGGTCCACAGAATGACTTCGAGGTGGTGCCCAGGGTGAGGCCCGGTCTTGCAATCACCATCCAGGTGTTGGTGATCCAGTGGTTCGTTTCCAAATCCAGCACAGAGCCCTTCAGCACTTTCCGATCGCAAGGCCTTCTCAGTGACCCGTTACTCACACATCATCTCTTACCTGTGCTCTGAGATTTCTTCTACAACACACTTCTGCTCAATGCCTGATTGAGCTTCAGTTTTCCTGGTTTGGGGCCTATTTGGTCGTCTTTGTCTTAAAAGTATTCACTTATAAACTGTATAATTATTACAATTGATAGGATCAACAACAGATTATGGCATTTTCTAGGGTGTGACCATCTTTGAATCTTAAACGTGTGTCCGGGTGTTAACATCATGGACTCAGAGGCGGGAGATGCTCTGGATTCCGTGGATGCTGGGCTGCAATGTATGACCCTTCCCTCCAATTTAATTCCGTGTCAAAAATGATGAATAAGACACTTGGGGAAATGACCACGGGCTATCAATTCCATGATGGCGTTGTATCAAAACCGTATTCTTTTGGTGATAATGGGACTGTGGTTACTTGGGGAACATCCCTGTTCACTTGGTCATAGTGTCATGAAGTCTACCGAACAGTTTCCAATGGTTCATCGTTGGTGTGTGTGTGTGTGTGTGTGTGTGTGTGTGTGTGTGTGTGTATGCTCACGCATGTGTGTGTCTGTCTAGGGGAGAATTTAGAGGGTAATAAAACATTTTGAACGGAATGAACATGAACAGAAAAGGTATCAACAAGTGTGATATACAATGAAGGCAGTGCTGAGATGGGAATTATGGCAGTCCATTTCATATTGAAAAAGAAGAAAGTTTCCAAGTCACTAATACAAGAGTCCTCCAAATCATTAGTAAGGGAGCACATAAAGGAGGAAGGAAGGAAGGAAATGATACAGATAACAGCTAAAGTCAGTATCATTTAAAAAATAGGAAAAATAAAATCAAAAGCCGGTTCTATGAAAGATTTAGGTTGATAAAGAGACTAACAAAGAGAAAAGGAAAGAATGCACAGTGTATGAAGAGCAGAAATGAAACAGAGGCATTACTACAGATCCTATAGCCATCACAAGGGCAGGCAGGGGTCAGGCATGTTGGATCAGCTCATCACGGACACAGGGGCTGCTCATTCAATAAGCCACGTGATATTTCATAGCAACCCACTGTTTATGTCATTAATCCTTAGGAACACCTTTTATAATTCTGTTAATTCACTTACCCAGCGGTGTGCCTCCCCATCCAGAATAAACTTCAGTGAGTGCAGAGCCCATCATTGAATTTTGAATGAGAACCACCACAGAGAGCAACAGAGGCACACAAACCCGGTCATGGACCCGAAGCCTCAATAGCGTGAAGAACCCATTTCCCCACAACTGATTAATGGAATCAGCTCAATCCTAATAAAACTCTCAGAGGGTATTTCTGTCGAAGTTGACCAGCCAATTCTAAAGTTCAGATGGCCAACAGAGAACCTAGAAGAGCCACCATCATTGTGAAGAGGAGCCCGGTTGGGACAGGCACACGACCCAATACCACGACCTCCTGTGACCCGCAGTGAACAAGACCGCGTGTGTTGGTGAGAGGACGGGCACATGCCGTCGATGACGCAATAAAGGAACCCCAGCACTGGCTGACACAGCCGCTGATCGGCATTATGGCAACGCCATGGGGATCGTAATGAGTCTGACACAAACACAGTGACTTTCAGGAACGTATTTCGTTTGTTTATTGAACAAGTATGATTCCTCCCAACTCTGGGTATTTGTGTTCCTGGACAAAATAACATCATAGGACAGAAAAGCAGAGCATGGACATTTTGAACACAATGACAATCCAATCTTCTGTCTTCAGGTCACACAGTGGGTGCATTCATACTTCCTCCATAACAAACAGGAATCGGATATAAATGCAGGAGGCGTCTGATTTTCACGGCAGTGTTGAGTGACCATTGGGCATCATTCAGAGGAAAGCGTTAATTTTCAATTTTTTGTTGAAGGCGCAGGGTGTGCTAGGGAGGATGTTCTAGCAGCAAGAGGAATAGCAGCGTCGGTAGCAGCCACAGCCGTAGCCAGAGCCGTAGCCACAGCCATACCTGGATCCATAGCCACAGCCATAGCCAGAGCCGTAGCCACAGCCATAGCCAGAGCCATAGCCACAGCCATATCTAGATCCATACCCACAGCCATAGCCTGAGCCGTACCCACAGCCATAGCCAGAGCCATAGCCAGAGCCGTATCCACAGCCGTAGCCACAGCCCCCGTAGGAGTTCCCGTAGTAGTTGCAGCACATGCTGGCAGAGGGTGAGGGTTCGGTTGAGGCGAAGAGGAACGTTTCTGAATGTGAGTGTCGCCTCCCAGCCTGGCAGCTTTATATATGCCAGGAGGGGCCCAGAATACCATCACGTGGGTGACTCACGCGGGAAATGCTCACTGACTGCCCGGTATGTGCAGGTCACGCCTGTCGGTGGATCATGAGAGGACTCGGTCGTAAGCGGCCCATTAGTGTGGAGTCTCCCACTTTTACTAGGAAGCGTGTTTGTGTTGTGTCTCCTGGGCCGTGTCTCGAGCCGATGACACGTCAATAGGAACAGTGCCCACGGATGATCTACTCACCGGAACACGTGGTTTCCAAGCTCCGTCCAGGAGTCCGGGTTCTGGGGAGGGAGGGTGTGTCTGTCTGGAATGAGCCCATTAAATGAGGAACACGTGTGTGGGTCCCAGCACCGTTAGCAGCCACTGTGCCAGTGAGGAACACGTGTGTGCAGTCCCAGCACTGTGGCTTCATCTGGTTCCATTTCGGTTGTAAATGGGGATGGTTTGACCACATCTGAGGGTTGTTCTGAAGATCGTGTGAGATAATACACATCAGGGACTTTACACAACTAGTAAATGCCATTCATCATCCTATGTTAGAGCTCTGACATAAGAATTGCATGACAAACATCATGCACGCTAAACAGAGACTGTTCTTACATACGAAGAAGCAGAAAATAAATCTCCCTATAATAGTGAATGACGACACATATGAGGCGTTTGTTAAATTCCAGGAGTGTTCTCCGTGCTTTACATGTTTTAATACGTGTACTTCACTTTAAAAACCTGGAATAGTGCTAATTTTAGGCAAGAATGCCAAGGCCAAAGAAGTTGAATAGCTTGCCCAATGCCTTAGGTTGCTAAGTGACAGAGGGTAAATCCCACAGAGTGCGGTGTGTTCATAAAAACTCTCTGACTCCTGAGAGAACTTGGGAGCTGCTGGCCCTTTATCATGGTAATGGATGGTTTGTCTTAGAAATCCATAAATTTAGACTGATATAAAAAGTTACAATCAACTGGGTGGGGAACTTCTTTTCAGTAGGACACCAGCTAATATATTTCTTAAATGATGAGAATAAAAAAACTCAACATTTGCAATTCATCATCATGATAAACAATCCAGGCAGGAAAGAAAAATGAATGTGAAGGCCAGATGTAAGTGCTGGGATCTGATGGAATATTTAGATGGTCACCAATCACCTGTATAAGGATTCTCCCTGATTGTTCAAAAAACCATAAAAGTAGCTTCTGATGAGAGAAATCTGGTCCTCACCCTCTCTATCCACTGATGAAGTTTTTGTCATTAGTGATGGGACAAGCCATCCTCATGTCCCTCCCAGTGGGGGAAGGAAAGCATACTTTATCACTTGCTGAATTTGCTTCACAAAATCCATAGCCTTGTCCTAATCCCAAGGAGTATTAGACACATCCAAACAAGAATGATCTCACTCGTCTGTGGGATATAATGATCAACACAATTTGATGAACAAGAAAAGATCAGGAGACAAATGGGGGTGGGGGACTTGGATGTATGCAAATTAGCATCAGCAATGGACACAGACACTGGGCGGTGGGGGCTTGCCCGGGGTCAGAATGGCTGGGGGGTGGGGGCGTGATCAGTTAGGGAAAAGGGAGACATATATAAAACTTTAGACAATATAAATAAATAAATAGATAGATAGATAGATAGATATATAAATAAAAATATGAAAAAAAGCCTATCTAAACAGAACCTCCTGCAATCCACAGAAATGTGGAAGTCCTGGAAGTGACTACACTACGTGGTGGCGGGTCCTGGCCTGGCCCTGGGTTCCACTGTTTTTCTGGAAGTACGTTACGGAGGCATCTCATGTTGGAATAAATACTGTGTAAGGACGAGCGGGAGCAGCCGGGCTCACAGGGAGGGGGGTTGGGTGTAGGCTCAGAGGGCTCTAGGGGACCACGTGGGACCAGAGTTGGGATGAAGCAGAGTTGCTGGGGTGGGAGAGGAGGTGTGTCTTCGTGCCCCTGCCAACCCTGGGGCGGGTTCTGGGAATGGGCAGAAGCCTGTGGTCCAGGCTCTTCAGCTGGGTCATCTGTGTAGGTGGCTCACAGCCCAAGGACCTCTGCCTGAGCCCCCTCAGCCCTGGGGTGACGTCCTCTCTGCTGACCAGAAATCGGCGGACAGCACGGGATTCAGCAGAGAGCTGGTCCACAGAATGACTCCCGAGGTGGTGCCCAGGGTGAGGCCCAGCCTTGCAATAACCCTCTGGGTGTTGGTGATCGAGTCCTTCGTTTCCAAATCCAGCACAGAGTCCTTCAGCACTTCCCGATCGCAAGGCCTTCTCAGTGACACGTTACTCACAGGACATCTCTTAACTGTGCTCTGAGATTTCTTCTACAAGACACTTCTGCTCAATGCCTGATTGAGCTTCAGTTTTCCTGGTTTGGGGCCTATTTGATCGTCTTTGTCTTAAAAGTATTCACTTACAAAATGTATAATTATTACAATTGATAGGATCAACAACAGATTATGGCATTTTCTAGGAGTGACCATCTTTGAATCTTAAGCGTGTGTTTGAGTGTTAACATCATGAACTCAGAGGTGGGGGATGCTTTGGATTCCGTGGATGCTGGGCTGCAATGTATGACCCTTCCCTCCAATTTAATTCCGTGTCAAAAATGATGAAAAAGACACTTGGGGAAATGAGGACGGACTATGAATTCAATGATGGTGTTGTATCAAAACCGTATTTCTTATGGTGATAACGGGATTGAGGTTATTTGGGGAACATCCCTGTTCACTTGGTCTTAGTGTCATGAAGTCTACAGGATAGTTTCCAATGGTTCAAGTGTGTGTGTGTGTGTGTGTGTGTGTGTGTGTGTGTGTGTGTGTGTGTGTTGGGGTTGAAGTGGATTTACAGAGAGAGAAATTGAAAGTGAAACATTAACATTTGCCAAATGGAGGTCAACAGCATTCAGGCGCTCACTACTGTCCTTGTGACCTCATTGTGGGTTTGGCATTTTTCAATAGTGAAGTCAGAGAGAAATACATTCATATCTGGGCTGATATTGCTTTGGGAGTACTGAAATCTGCAATGAGTCACTTCTTCAATGCCTCAATTTAAGTGATTCCTGTTTCAAAGACCGAATAGAATAAATAGAGTGAATAGTTGGGGTCTAAAGTTTTCACTGTGAGAAGACAGACCCCCAGCAGTGGAATGGGGTTCAGTGTGGAAGAACCTGCGTTTTCCAGGTTCAGGTGGAAAAATCTGAAGACTTTAAGGATGTGAACAAGTCGGTATGAGTACAAACTAAGATGGTTGTTTGGGGTCGTTAGTGGTGGTATTGACCTTTAGGTTAGACACATTAGGGGGCTAAGGACATCAACCTATGGTTCTCACATTAGCATTTGTATAAAGGGCTGATTTTGGAAATTTGTAGTCACCAAAAATATAGCCTTGTGAGTTTATAATGAACTATTTCTAATTTGAGTTACTATCTAATTTATTTGTGTTCTACTCCTGTGACCTACCAAGTAAGAGAAATAGCATTAACAATCTGTTTCTTGAGATAGACACAGACCATTCCATTTTATCACCATATCAAGTGGAAAATGAGAAGCTTCATGAATAAAGTAAGAAAAAAAGTCAAATCTTCACAAAAGATTGACTCTGAGGACAAGGAGCTCCTTCTTCTGCGCTATGACCTTCCGGGATCCCAGTTCCTTCTTGAGCTTCATTTCCTTCCTGCCTCCGACCAGTGGACAAGAGGGACAGGCCATTGTGTGACTCTGCGACACTCCACACTCCTTCAGGGCCAACCTGAGGGCCAGAAACCCTATAGCAGGGGAGATAAATCCAGCTTTACAGACTCATTACTCACGGAAAATGAGTGGAAAAGCAAATGACTGACAGCTACAACTGTGGACACGCACCAAACACAGGAGAGAGACAGAGTATAGAATGACAGCAAGTGCTCCCAACACCTAAATCTCTGACGACTGTTTGAAAGGTATGACGTCAAACACCAACTTTAGTTCAAGGCACAAAAAGATAGTGGAGGGTGAGCAGGTTTAACCTCCTCCGCCTCTTACCTTGGGCAACATTGGAAATACGCCCTGAAGATCCGAATTAGGGAATTTCCTTTCAGATTTCTAATCTTCTCAAGGATTTCGAACAGGTGAAGTGTAAGGTGGAAAAGCCCTTGGTATAAGTAGTGTTTAATGGTGATGTTCAACTGAACTGACAAACATTCCTGCCTTTATACCTAACCCTATCGCTAACACTAACCCTAACCCTAACCCTAACCCTATCCCTAACCCTAACCCTAACCCTATCACTAACACTAACCCTAACCTTAATGCTAACCCTAACCCTAATAATGGTAACCCTAACCCTATCACTAACACTAACACTAACCCTAATGCTATCCCAACCCATATCATCACCCCTGCCCATAACCCTAACACTAACCTTAAATCCTAATACTAGCACAAACTCTAACCCTAACCCTAACTCTAACCCTAACCCTAAACCTAGACCTAACCTTAACCCTAGACCTAACCCTAACCCTAACCCTATCCCTAACCCTAGCCCACCGTAGTCCATGGCATTGCTGCTCCCCCAGAGCAGAACATGAGGGCAATGAGGTTATCTCTTCCTCGAGTCACACAACAAGGATTTGATAGAGCAACTGAAGTGGAAACAATGAAAAAAGATAGTCCCTGAGTAGGCCATTGTTTCCTTAACTCAACCAGGGGAAACACACAATGAGACACTGGACTTCATATGAAGGTAACACAGGCGCAGTATTTCAGGGTGAACAGCTTTATTAGGAAAATGGAGAAGTGAGTCCTACATGAAGGTCAACGCCACCGTTCCCTGAGAGACCTCTTGGGACCCTCAGGATGGAATTCCCAGAACCCCACCATGAGTCAGATCAGGAAGGAAAGCTGGGGTGTCAGACCCAGAGGGCGCTGGAGGCCATGCCTTCTTCAGGACCCAGGGCACGTGGCTTCAGACTGGTGTACTCCAACATCCAGGTGGGTGGATGAGTCTCCCATGTGTACTCAATAGTAGTAGCCAAAGCCAGAGCCATAGCCACAGAGGGAGTGAGAGCCATAGCCATAGCCACGGCCACAGCCACAGCCACAGCCACAGCCACGGCCACGGCCATAGCCACAGCCACAGCCACAGAGGCAGTGGGAGTCATAGCCACAGAGGCAGTGGGAGCCAAAGCCTCAGCCCAGGCCTCCGTAGCCTCAGCCCCGAAGTAGTTCCCGCAGTAGCCACGCATGGTGCTGGGGGTGAGGTGTCCTTGGGTGGAGAGGGCTGGAGGGGACTCCATCTGGACCCCTCTCCTACAGGAAGGAGCCTTTCCTGTGCTCAGGGTGGGGGTCCCGACCTGTGGCCCAGGCCACTGGCTCATCTTGGGCCCAGCTGTTCGCTGGTTGGTCCTCAGCTGTGAATGGCCTCTGGGTGTTCAGGTTGTGCTTTGTCCTCTCAGGGCTCTCAGGAGAGGGGACTCCTCAGGGGCCTGCCTGCCCCGGTGCCCTCCCTCTTCCTCTCTCCCCTTCCCTCCCCCTCCTGCGCCATCAGTGCAGGCCTTCTCCCCCTTCCTTCCACTCCCCCTCCTGCACCATCATTATCTCCGGGGCAAATTCATCTGCTAGTCTCACTCTTACCGCTTTGGGCTTCAGGTAGTGTCACTATATATATATTTTTTAACGTTTGACAGGAATAGCACTATTTTTGACTCGTGAATGTTTCTTCTCTCAATCTAAATGAATTATCTTCCTCAGCGATTCTGTTCCTTTTCCTCTACTGATACCACAGTGTATCTTCTATCCCCAGGACGTGACAAAAATCCAACCAGATAAGGTTTTCGAAAAACCAAGTCTGGGCAAGACGCACTCTGCGTTTCCACTCGAGCTCACAGCCCTGATCTCCTGAGTGTCCATTTCCACTGAAGGACTGGACGCAGACATTGTTCCTGGGATGACACGGCTCCGCTATCTTCCCTCTGAATTGAATATACAGTTATGCAAATGAGTTAGCGCTCTCAGTAACAGTAGAATGGTAAGTAATTCTCCCGTAGACTCACCACCAGATATCCATGTCTATCAACCTATCAGGCCTCCTCCTTTATCAAGATACCCAATCTTCATTCTCTGTCACCTCACCCATCATCAGCGCCAACATCATTCCAATTATTGTCATAACCCCTCCCTCTGGGCAGCACTGGAAAGATGAGAATGGATAAGCCGAAGGAAAATCAATTGGGCCAAATAGAAAGAATCCCAAGTGTAATTTACAGAAAAGATCCCTTTATTAACTTTTGGTTGAGAATATGTTTGTATATTTTCAGAAAACAACTCCAAGACCATATGGATTCCTGCAACAAAGAGGAACTGTCAGGTCTGTCCCAACTGCGAAGACAGTCCAGAGATGAAAGACACTGATGACGCTTCGCCGTGCTAGCCAGTCAGCAGCTGTGCGCCGCTGCAGGCGGCCCAGGACCAAACCAGAGAGGGTGGAACCTGCATTGCCACCGTTTGTCCACCATCCAGATACCATTGCCGACATGTACACGTAGGGAACTATTTGACATTGAAACTGGGACTCAGAACTGTTGGACAGTGAAACTGAGACTCAAACATTTTTTTGTTCTTATACATTTATTTCCAGTATGCAGATGCAAGATTTTTTTAAAGAAAAGAAACGGGGGTAAAGATTGATACAGAGGCAAAGAAGCATGGAACAGACTGTCAAACTATAGCAGGAAGGCAGGGGAGGGTGAGGGGCAGGGGCTGTAAGAGATCAACCAAAGGACTTGTAGGCATTCATATAAGCATAACCAATGGATACAAGACACTGGGGGAGGGGGGGCAGGTGAGGGCATGTGCTGGGGGGTAGGAGAGGCCAGGGAGGACAATGGGAGGAAACAAAAGGAAACATATGTACTACTATTTGTAATACTTTAAAGAATAAAAAAAATTAAATGACAACAATAAAAAAATGTACTTTTGCTTCTTTAAGAGGATGAATGTGGGGAGGTGGTATCCTTAAACATTCCAGTATAATCTATCAGATTTCTATCATTCTCATATTTGGAGTCGAAATGTTTTTATGTCTCTACTCATACATAGCCTTAGGCAGACACAGAGAATACAGAATTCTGAAGGTCATAAGAACGAAGGCACGCTTTTTAAAATATTTCCCAATACACCTGTCTGGATAGCACATCTAACGAGTAAAACAATTCCCCTTAACCAGACAGAATGTTTTAATACTACGGTTCCGATGACTTACACTCACCTACTCACTATTTCGGTAAAATTGTGCTGTTTTAGTCACCATTTCCCGGGCTGAGACGTTGGAGGGCGTGCACGTCTCAGCGAATCATTTTCAAATTCCCCTGCGGAAATCACCGGTAGCCTCAACCGTCACAGCTCGGAGCCAGTAAAGCAGTAATAACACAGGACGAGGTTCCAGTAGGAATTTAATTAATTTAAATAACATTTAATAATTTAATCTGTCTTCCTCCAGGCCTCGTAGAACGCCACCCGAAATTGCTATGACTCAGCATAGGGCAACTTATAAAGGAAGGTGTAATGAATGGGGATTTTTTTTCTTGGTATTTGATCAAAGTAGCTATAAAAGACGGGATTATTTTTATGGAATGTTGGTGCCCCTAATCATAACATTTAATACTTCCTTGACGTAACTGGATTCTTCCCAAGAGCTGAGCTGCTCTTTCTAATGACAGCCGTGAGAGCAATGCACCCCCTGATGCACCCTACACCCCTCCCTCCGTGGCTTCCCGAGTTTCAGTCCCCAGTTCAGTGGATCCGTCATCAGGAAGCACCAGTGAGTGCTGCTGTCTCCTCTGTTGTCTCCGCCAGCGTCCTGCCTCTGGGTCATCGCAAAGCCTCGGGGGCCTCTCCGCGGGGTTTCTCCTCATGGTCTCGCCTTCCTCCCCTTCTGGTCCTCGGTTGCCTCGGTGGGAACCCCCTCACGTCCCGCGTGGTTCAGGGTTCCGGTTCAGGGCTTGGGTTCTGGAGAAGGCCGCACACAAATGAAAGAGACTTAGAAAAGCATTAATTTGGGAGATGGAGGCCAGGCAGAAGCCCGAGAGAGGATTACTACCTGCTCTGGCTTTACCATCCCTTTTTTTATTTTTAAAATATATTTTATTGATTTTTTACAGAGTGGAAGGGGGAGGGATAGAACGTCAGAAACATCAATGAGAGAGACATCGATCAGCTGCCTCTTGCACGCCCCCCGCTGGGGATGTGCCCGCAGCCAAGGTACATGCCCTTGTCGGAATTGAACCCGGGACCCTTCACTCCGCAGTCCAACGCTCTATCCACTGAGCCAAACCGGTCTCGGCTACCATCCCTTTTATTAAGGTTGAGATTATAGGATACACCCGTATCCCCCAGGCAGGAAACTCCAATGATAGCCAATAAGCACATTCACTTAAAACTAACAGGTGGGGGCTGCTTCCACTAGCAATGTCTAGCGATTAGCTCTGACCCTTTAGAGCAATGAAGGTTGACCAGCCCTCCGGCCCCCACCTTCCTCCTGCCGCACGCATTGGCTTTCATTCCTGCGCACCAGCTGCTTCTCTTTTCTGCTCCTCGGATTTGGCTCCTAGGTGAGAGAGTGCCTGGCCAGCTGCCGGCCTCTCGCGCGGCTTCTGCTTATACCTCTGGGCTGCCTGGCTGTGGCCAGTTCGTCTCTTCGCATCTCAGCTTGTCCTCCAGGGTCTGCCTGCACTTCCTGCCCTCGCTCCACCCAGAACGGAAGCGCCAGGACCATGGGGTCCTGTCAGCACCCCTCCAGCTACATCCTGATGCTCAGGACAACGTCTGACAGACAACTGAGTCTTCGAAGTTTCACGTACGAAAGAATTAACAAATGACCCAATCAATGCAATCAAGTAGCATTGTTATTTTCATTAAAAAAAATTAAATTGAAAATAAAAAAAAATAAAATAAAAATTAAATAGAATGGCATTGATTCATAGGATCAGGTAGCTGTCAAGTACAGCTACAAGCAGCATTTTATTTATTTTTAAAATATATTTTATTGATTTTTTCACAGAGAGGAAGGGAGAGGGATAGAGAGTCAGCAATATCGGTGAGAGAGAAACAAGGATCAGCTGCCTCCTGCACGCCTCCTACTGGAGATGTGCCCACAACCAAGGTACATGCCCTTGACTGGAATTGAACCTGGGACCCTTCAGTCTGCAGGCCGATGCTCTATCCACTGAGCCAAACCGGTTTCTGCTACAAGCAGCATTTTAAATTCTCCTCCCAACCTTTTTTTTTTTTTTTTTTTTGGAAATGATTTTAGTTACCAAATGTCTAGACATATTGTAGAACTTGAGCGCTTCCCCTTCACCCCGTTACACCCATGATCACATCTCCCATAACTACGTACAACGATCAGAACTAGGAAATCAACTTCTAAGGAGTCAGTCAGCTGATGAAGGATATGCATGCTTCACTCCGGTTTCACATTCCTGTCACAGGTGCCCTTTATTTATTTTTTTTCTGGGATCTAATCCAAAGTCCCCTGGCTTTGGGGTGTTGAATCGCTCTTCCTCAGTAGGGGACGGATATTTTTAAAAATATATCTTATTGATTTTTTACAGAGCAGAAGGGAGAAGGATAGAAAGTCAGAAACATCGATGAGAGATAAACATCAATCAGCTGCCTCTTACACATCCCCCACTGGGGATGTCCCCACAGCCAAGGTACATGCCCTTGACTGGAATCGAACCCGGGACCCTTCGGTCCGCAGGCCGACGCTCTATCCACTGAGCCAAACCTGTTTCGGCAGTAGGGAACGGATTTTCAAGTGTGTCTTTAACTTCCATAACACGTCACACACCACATGTTTGCAGTACCTTCCTCCGTTCGGGTTTGCCTGTTCTCTCCTGGCCAAGCTGAGGGTCTACATTCTGGGCAAGGGTATCGGAGAGAGGTGCCTGCTTCGTTCTGCCGTGGCAGGAGGTACTAGATCTCAGTGAGGCTTTGGTGGTTTCTGGAGGAGACTCCTAAGCCGGAAGTGCTAATAGAACAAATCCTTCCATTTCTGTATAGTCGTGGTCCACGTGTTTAAACTTCAGAGACCCTGTCATGGCCTTGGACCGTGTACAAATGATGGACACGCACACGTGTGAAGTAGCACACGTGTGAAGTACGGATCGAGTGGGTCTCTTTGCTGCACAGGAAAAACTGTGCACGTTGAACAGTCAGGCATGTGGGGCTGAGCCCCGCCATGTCTCCCTGCGTCTGCCATCATGTCTTCTCCACGCTCCCCGGCCTCACGTACCTCCCAGCAGCCACACGGTCTCTGTGGCTGCGGACATTCAGGGAGGAAGGAGGATGTTATCAGAAGAACAAAGACGTCCAAGTCAATTTTACAGAAAAGATTCCTTTATTAGGTTTGTATATTCTCAGAAAACAACTCCAGGACCACGTGGATTCCTGCAACAGAGAGGAGCTGACAGGTCTTCTCCAACCACAAAGACAAGAGGAGAAACAGCCCAGAGATGGAGGATGCTGACGACGCCTTGCCGGGCTAGCAGTCAGCAGCTGTGCATCGCTGCAGGTGGCCCAGGACCAAACCAGAGAGGGTGGGACCTGCATTGCTACCATGTGTCCACCATCCAGATATCATTGCTGACATGTGCACCTAAGGAACTGTTGGACATTGAAACTGGGACTCAGAACTGTTGGACATTGAAATTGGGACTCAAACATTTTTTTTAATTATACGTTTATTTCTAGTCTGCAGAGGCAAGATTTTTTTTAAAGAAAATAAATGGGGAAAAAATAGATACAGAGGCAAAAAAGAAGTGAACAGACTGTCAAACTACAGCGGGAAGGCAGGGGAGGTTGGGGGCGGGGGCTGAAAGAGATCAACGGAAGGACTTGTACGTATGCATATCAGCATGACCAATGGATACAAGACACGGGCGGGGGGGGGGGGAGCAGGTGAGGGCATGTGCTGGGGGGTAGAGGAGGCAGGGGGAGGTCAATGTGGGGGGAAAGGAGACATATGCACTACTATTTGTAATACTTTAAACAATAAAAAATTAAAGGAACAAAGAAGTTTCAGAGGTGAAACCAGTCTGGGTCACAGGCCCTCTTGGCAGCTTGTAACAGAGGTTAGCTGCCATGTTGGGATAAACAAGCCACCCCGTCAAGAGAAGCATCTGCCACTGAAGGCACATGATTTCGGCAGAGGCAGCTTGGCGCCCAGCGAGGTTGCCTTAGGTGCCCTGCTTTACGAGGAGTTCCTGAGATGGTTATCATGCCAAAGCGCTGGCCACACCGATCCCACTGTGTCTGTGGTTAGTCCCACGTCCACTCAGTCGGTATATAAGGCCCCGCTCTGGTCAGAAACTTACAACTCTGGGAATCGACTCTGCTCTCCTCCTCTGTCTTCTCCTCACACCATGAGCTTCTACAGCAGCTACTACAGGGGCCTGGGCTGTGGCTACAGTGGCCTGGGCTGTGGCTACAGTGGCCTGGGCTGTGGCTATGGCTGTGGCTATGGTGGCTATGGATACACCCACTACCGTCCGTGCTTCTATGGAAGATACTGGTCTTCTGGATTCTTCTAAGAAATTCTAGATTGCTCATCTGCTCAAGACATTCTCTAATGAAGGACCGTTCAAGCAATGGCAACCGAATCTCGCCTGCCGTGTAACATCAGAACCTTTCTGTTGGAAATCATCTGCCTTTTCAATAACGTAGAAATGTTCATTTGACCTTGTGGTTGAATACAACCAATCGTGACCATTTCCTTTGGAAAATGTCCTCCTCCATTGTTCATCAAACGTTATCTGTTTGGACACTTACAACACTTTCATGTGCACCTTATTTGCATAGATTGTGTGTGTGTGTGTGTGTGTGTGTGTGTGTGTATGTGTGTGAGTGTGTGTGTGAGTGTGTGTGTGTATGTGAGAGAGAGAAATATATATATATATATATATATATATATATATATATATATATATAGAGAGAGAGAGAGAGAGAGAGAGAGAGAGAGAGAGAGAGATGACTTTTTGTCTGTCTGATGACTTAGGTGTGTGGTTGAAGAGTTACGTTCAACCAGGGCTTTTGTGATATAAGGGCTTCTATTACCTGTGTGATTTCATCAAAGCCTCAGCTGTGGTGTGTCCAAAACTGGACTAAAGACATCGACAAAAGGGTACCCCCGCCCCCTCACCACTTCTTCTTCCTGTAACATTTCACGCTTCCCTGGCACTAAGTCTTTAGACGTGGCCCCGGTCAGAGGTGCATTTTCCTTCTAAATGTCCTGTGATTGCTATTTTTTTTCGCCCGATGCAAACATGTTCTTGAACTCCTCTTGTGACTGTGGCTGCACAGATGGCCCAGCTCAGTGGTCCAAAAACTCATTAGCCAACAGAGCCAAACATCAACAGGACGATTGACATTTCTTTGGAGAGCCGAATTTTTTAAACTTAAACTTCTTCTAACACCACTTCTTCAACACAGACTCGCCCAGGCCGTGGTATTTTGTGGAAGAGCCACACTCCGGGGGCCAAAGAGCCGCACGTGGCTCACGAGCCGTGGTTTGCCGACCACGGGCCGAGCTCTCAGGCATTCACACGTCTCACAGGAAGATGTAGGACGTGGTCTGTTTCAGCAAGACCTCTGGCGGGTCCAGCTCTGCCTGCCTTTTGGAAAGAGACCTGCTCTCCTGTAAACTAGCTGGTGGCCCGGGAGACCGTGGTCATGCCAACACGAGTCTCCTTCATGGGCACAGCGGGCGCTGGAATCACAGGCTCCATGGGCATGGTGGGAGCTGCCATCGCGGGCTCCTGGGCTGCGGAGGACACAGGCCAGCTCCTGCTGGTCTCTGTCTTCATGACGTGAGTGCTCTCCGGTCTCCTTCGCACCCGTGCCCAGGCCGCACGCGGAGTCTCCCGTTACAACGACTGTGTTCCCTCCTGCTCCGCACGCTCTGGCTTCTCTCCGGCCCAGAGGCGCCGTCACCCGGGCCCCTTGGGAGCCGCCGCCCGAGCCACTCTCCGTCCTCACCGAGGGCCCCGGCTCCGCCCGGCGTGTGACGGCCCCGGCCGGCTCTCCGGGCGCTCGCCCCGTGTGTGCGGCTCTCGCTGAGCGCTGACCTGTTTCAACGTTCACATTTATTCACCCGAGTTGCAGGCCATTTTGCTGTTTGTTTTCTCTTTTCTGACTGTCCTCTTGTCCTCTTCCTGCTTGCTTCCTCTCAGTAAATGACTAGAGGCCGGTGCCCGAAATTTGTGCAGGCGCAGGCCGTACTTCCCAGGGTGCGGGGCCAGCTTCCCGCAGTCACCCAGGCCCCGGGCTGCTCCCCTCTGGCCCCAACTTGGTCAGAAAGGACATCCGGAATGACATCCGGAAGACATCTGGTCTAATTAGCACATTACCCTTTTATTATTATAGATTCGATAGAGTATTTTTGGAAGTCCACTTTATTGTCTCTGTATTCAGTGATTAGGTCTGACACAGGTAACGATTGCTATGAACATTGTTACACGCATCTTAACGCAGCACATTTTTTCCCCCAAATAATGCAACATTTCCCGTAAAACTCCCTTCCCTTCACGCCATTCTCTGCGCTGTTGCTGTCAGACTCATCAGCGAGTCTGTGTTTCGTGCGGATTTCATCTTCGTACCGTTTGTGTTTTGAGTTCACTTTGTCTGACCCTGATGTAGCCACTCCAGCTTTCTCATAGGAAAGCCAGCGTTTGTAACAGGTGAATAGTTCGTGTGTAGAGTGTATTGACGTGTTGATTTCTAACGCGTCGGTGTCTGTATAATCGTTGTGTTTTTTTTTTAAAGAGCATGGATGTGCCTCGTGCTTTTGATTGTAGTGTCGAGACCACTTCAGCTCAATATAGTTATTGCCATGGTTGTGTCTTTCTCTGACTGTGCGTTTTTTTGTTTTTGTTTTTTACCGGCGACATTTGTTCTTGCCTCTTCTTGGCCTTATCTTCCTGCCTTCTGGATTTTCTGTTGGTGTTTCATGTCTGTCCTCTGCTGGTTTAGTAGACAGACCGACAAGGATGAGGCCAACCGAATTTACGCCCTCGGCCATGAGCACTCTCACCCGACGCACGGCAGCAGCTGCTGGCTCAACCGTCGTCTGCGCTCCCCGCCTTCCACTCGGCGTGTTATGGAGTCTACTCTTCCGTGTGCCATCAGTCACCAGTATGACTTCTAATTTAAGATTAATTATCATCATAAAACTAGAAGATAAAAAGAAAGTTTCTGCACTAGCCGGTTTGGCTCAGTGGATAGAGCATCAGGTCAGCCAGCAGCCTGAAGGGTCCCGGGTTCGATTCCGGGTCAAGGCACGTGCCCAGGTTGTGAGCTCAGTCTCCAGCAGGAGGCGTGCGGGAGGCAGCAGATCCATGATTCTCTTGCATCATCGATGTTCCTCTCTCTCCCTCTCCCTGCCTCCGTGAAATCAATAAAAATGTATTTAAAAGTGTTTTCAGTTTGCCAGTAAGGGTTACTAGAAAGTCCTCGTCTCGGTTTCCCTGTGTGACTGTTGCCTGCTCAGCTCTCCGGGTCACAGGGTCCTTTTACAAGGCCAAGTTGGGGCTATTTATTCCGATCCACGCGGGAGCCCTCTCGGAGACATACCCCTATGTGTGAAGTCTCTCAGTGTTGCACCTCAGATCTCACATGAAAAGAAAATTCTCTCCGGATTTTAAGTTTCGGTAATCGCTATTGCTCTATCTTCAAATTTAATTTAAATTTTTATAATTTTAAAATCTTTGACCTGTGAGATTCAGATGTTATCTAAATGTTATCTTAATTCTGTGATGTTTTACTAGTAGAGCTGTTCTAGGTTCCCACAACTTCATTTGAGAGACTATATTTTTAGAGAAGTTAAAAACTAGAGACCCATTGCAGGAAGATTCCTGCAAGAATAGGGCTTCCTGTGGCCTGAGCAAAGCTCCCTCCCATCTCCTCTGCCTCCCTCCCTCCCATCTCCTCGGCCTCCCTCCCTCCTGTCTCTGCTACCTCGCTCTCTCCCTTCTCCCCTCCTGCCTGCTGCCCTCTCTTCTTCTCCTCAGCTTTTGTCCCTTCTGCAGTGCTTGGCTTCTTTCTACTCAGTCTTCTGCGCCAGGATATGCAAATTAACCGCCCTCTTGGTTGGGTTAATTTGCATACTAACTTTGATCGGCTGGTGTGTGTGGTGTGTGGGCGTGGCTTGTGGGTGTAGCAGAGGTGCGCCCCAAGCCTTCACCACCTTGTTGTCTGTGTCCAAAGGTGATGCAGATATGCCTATAATCTCTTCTTCTCCCCATCCCCCCCTTCCTTCTGAGACTCACTGGTCTGCTCCACTTAATCTCTTTTTCTCATATCATTGCATCAGCAAGGTCTTCCCATGTGACACTGAGGAGAAACACGGAGAGAGAGCACCCCTGCCTTGCTCCTGGTCCCAGCAGGACAGCGTCTAGTCTCTCGCTGTGAAGTGCGCCTGAGGCTGCTGATAGGACTTTTGTACATTTTCTCTATCAAGTTGAGGAAGTTTCCTTTTTTCGCCCTGGTTAAAGGAAAATTTTATTCAGGAATGGGTGCGGGATTTTTCACATGCTTTTCTGCTTTGATGGAACTGATCATGTGATTTTTCTTGTTCAGGCTGTTCATGTAATAAATTACATTAATTCATTTTTGAGCACTGAACCAGTCTTGCATAATTGGGATGTATTTCCCTGGGTGGTTGTGCATAATTCTTCTTATACAAATGCTGGAGCCAAATTGCTGACACTTAGACTTTGTATCTTGTTCGTTTATACGTTTTGTATCTATGTTCCTCTAGATATTTGTCTGTAGTCTTCATTTTTGTTATCTCTTTACCTGGTCTTGGTATTAAGGTAATGGTCACCTCACTGAATGAGTTGATAAGGTTTTCCTGGGATTTTATTTTTGGAAGTGATTGTAGAGAATTGGTGTCACTTATTCTTCAACACTCTTGTAGAATTTTCCCCTAAAGCTTTCTGTTTTGGAGGGTTATTATTGTTTCAATGCATTTAGAAGTTACAAGCCTATTTAGAGTGAGTTTTATAGCCACGTGATATTTCATGGCAGCCCACTGTTTATGTTATTAATCATTATGAACACCTTTTATAATTCTGTTAATTCACTGTTTTTATTTAGTTATTTCGATGTGTCCTCTATTCTTACCCTGCGCTTTGCCTCCCCAACGAGAATAAGGTTCAGTGAGTACAGAGCTCAGCATTGAATTTTGAATGAGAACCACCACAGAGAGCAAAGGAGACCTACACAGCCTGTTCACAGACCCGAAGGCTCAATAGTGTGAAGGACCCATTTCCCCACAACGGATGAATGGATTCAGCTCAATCTCAATAAAACTCTCAGAGGGTATTTCTGTCGATGTCGACCAGCTGATTCTAAAGTTCAGATGGACAGCAGAGAACCTAGAGGACACACCATTATTATGAAGAGGAGCCGGTTGGGACACACACACAACCCAAACCACGACCTCCTGCGACCCGCAGTGAACAAGACCGCGTGTGCTGGTGAGAGAATGGGCACATGCCATCGACGACGCAATAAAGGAACCCCAGGAGCGGCTGACACAGCCGCTGATCGGCATTATGGGAACGCCACGGGGATAGTGATGAGTCTGACACAAACACAGTGACTTATAGGAACATATTTCATTTGTTTATTGAACAAATATGATTCCTCCCATCTCTGGGTGTTTGTGTTCCTGGACAAAATAACATCATAGGACACAAAAGCAGAGCGTGGACATTTTGAACAAAATCACAACCAAATCATCCTCCTCAGGTCACACAATGGATGCATTCATACTTCCTCCATGACAAACAAGAATTGGGTGTAAAGACAGGTAGCATCCAATCCTTACTTGATTGTAGAGCTGATGAATGGGCACCCCACAGAGGAAAAGAATTAATTTTTCAGTATTTTGTTAGAGGCACATGGTGAGCTAGGGGGCTGTTCTAGCAGCAAGAGGAATAGCAGCGTCGGTAGCAGCCACAGCCGTAGCCAGAGCCGTAGCCACAGCCATAGCCAGAGCCGTACCCACAGCCATATCTAGATCCACATCCACAGCCATAGCCACAGCCATATCTAGATCCACATCCACAGCCATAGCCAGAGCCGTAGCCACAGCCATAGCCAGAGCCATATCCACAGCCATAGCCAGAGCCGTAGCCACAGCCATAGCCACAGCCATAGCCAGAGCCATAGCCAGAGCCGTAGCCACAGCCATATCTAGATCCGTAGCCACAGCCGTAGCCACAGCCCCCAAAGGCGTTCCCGTAGTAGTTGCAGCACATGCTGGCAGAGGGTGAGGGTTCAGTCGAGGTGAAGAGGGACGTTTCTGAGTGTGAGTGTCCTCTCCCACCCTGGCAGCTTTATATACGCCAGGAGGGGCCCGGAATGCCATCACGTGTGTGACTCACGCGGGAAATGCTCACTGACTGCCCGGTATGTGCAGGTCACGCCTGTCGGTGGATCATGAGAGGACTTGGTCGTAAGTGGCCCATTAGTGTGGAGTCTCTCACTTTTACTGGGAAGCGTGTTTGTGTGGTGTCGCCTGGGCCGTGTCTTGCGCTGATGACACGTCAGTGGGAACAGTGCCCATTGTTTATGTGCTCAGCGGAACACGTGGTTTCAAAGCCCCGTCCAGGAGTCCCCGGTCTGGGGGGGCGGCGTGTCTGTGTGGAATGAGCCCTTTAATGAGCTCCACTCACTGCCTTGACCAGCAAAGAAATCGCTACTGAGTCCGTAGTGCCCTGATCGGCACACTGCGGCTCTCGAGCCACATGCAGCTCTCTGGCCCCTTGAGTGTGGCTCTTCCACAAAATACCATGGCCTGGCTGAGTCTATGTTGAAGAAGTGGCATTAGGAGAAGTTTAAATTTAAAAAATGTGGCTCTCACAAGAAATTTCAGTCGTTGTACTGCTGATATTTGGCTCTGTTGACTGATGAGTTTGTCCACCACTGTTGATCTCCTTGGGGCCCAGTGCTGGCCGCACGGACACTGAGCATTTCCTGGCGGAGGGCCCCTGACAGTCCAGCCTCATGGAGATGATGGGTCGTGGCCTGTTTTCTCCCGGAGGCCGCTCCCCAGGACATCTGTATCCGCTTTGGGGGTTCATTCTGTTCTACCCCGTGAACCCCCAGCCCTGCAGAGCGTCCTCACAGTGACCTTGTTGGACGTGGTTGGAGCACAGTCCCCTCCCCCATTGCCTCTATTGGATGCCCATGAACTTGTGACAGAGTTAGGGAGCTCATCACACGGACACTGAGGGACAGAAAGGTCAGGGGACTTCCTAACACCCCCACAGCCCATTTGACACCAAGATCCATCTCTGTTCCTCTTTGTAATGCAACGTATACTCTCCTTTCTAATTATTAGAGATGTGAGCATGGCCCTAACAGGGAGTTCATTATTTCCTACAAGGATCCATTTTTTTTGGGGGGGTGGGTAAAGTTACCCTGTTATCAAGACCTCAGTTGCTTCAGTTTCTCTCCTTTTCCCCCGGTGACACTCTAGGTCCTGGATGAACTTCCCTTCAACACCTTGTTTAGGAGCCAGTCCCCTCAGGCAGCCGTTCCTCCTCCCTGTCCCTCAGGGGGGTTTGTCTCCGACATCCATCCCCGTGAGTGGACTCCGGACCTCTGTTGATGCTCAGACCCTATGCCCAGGTCATCCACGCCCCACGCACTACCAACAGGTCAGGGAGGGGACAGTGAGGAGGCCTGTGGGGATGACCGCACAGGAGCAGCAGGAGCAGCGCCCACGTGTTAGCTCACAGGCTCCGTGGGGTCTGAGCTCAGCCTGACGGGCATCTCGGCTCAGAGTCTCACAATATCACCAGCAGGGGGTCCGGCAGGACGTGGAGAAATCTTGTTGGTGGATCATTTAACTTGAGTTGCCCCATTGGCAAGTACGTCCTCGAGAGTGCATGAGGCATCCTATGCAATAGAAGCCTAATATTCTAAGAGTCTTGTCAACCGATTGGCAATTCAACTAATCAAAGCATGAAATGCTAATGATATGCTTAGGCTGCTCAACTGTGTGCTATGAGGTGCACTGAGTACCAGGGGACAGATAGTGGACCAGTCGACCAGTTGTTATAATGTTCACTGATCACCAGGGGGCAGACGCTCTGACTGGTAGGCTGGATCTTTGCTGGGATCTTGCTCATTAGAATTGAGGGAGAGGGGCTGGACACACCCTGGAGCCTTCCCAGAGTCCCTGCCCGGATAGTCAACCTCTCACGTCCCTGCCTGGCCCCGATCTTGCACCAGTGGGGTCCCTTGGCCTGTCCTGTGCCCTCTCATAATCCAGAATCCCTTGGGGGATGTTGCAGAGTCGATTTCGGCCCAATCCCTCAGGCCAGGCTTAGGGACCCCACTGGTGCATGAATTCATGCACCAGGCCTCTAGTCTTTATATTAAAACATTATCTCTTTTTAAAACTGAAATTCAATTTATTCATCTTGAATTTTGGATACCAACTCCAAGCCTAACATGATCCTAAAAGTGAGTTTTTTCTCCCCATGTCAGAGGCTGCCAAGGGTCCTTCCCACACTGTAGTGAGGCCAGCGTTCGTGGCTGAATACCCCTGGGGTGGTTGGATTAGAATTTCACTCCCCACCTGCACAGCCGTTCCTGAGGCCCCGCTGCTGCCCTGCAGCCTCAGCAGAAAGGCCCTCACCTCCGTCCCGAACCCTGTCGCCCTCTATGTCTGGTTGACCAGCTCTGACCCACCGGCTTCGAGGTTAAGCCAGGAAGGCGGTCTCTTTTTCAGGAAGATTCCAGACTCTTCTCTCCTCTTAGTCTCGGTCCTGGCCTCTCCTCTGGTTTCTTTCTCTGTGTTTCCCAAGCACCCCTGTGGGCGATCCCATTACAGCAGTAATTCCATCTTTGTTGCTCCTGTATTATTGGCCTTTCCCACACGTTTAGAAAGCAGGGATGAAATGCTTTCCTCCTCTGTTCACAGTACACAGTGAGATGTCCTGTGTTAGGGGTTTAGTAAGTGTTTGGGGAATGGGACTCCGTGTAGATCTCACTATAAACATCGGTCTATTTCTTCCGGAAGAGCCTCCCTGTGTTGGTGACGTGGCTTCATCGCGAGCAGGAAGGGGGGCAGAGCCTGTTCTTCCGCTCACTCCTGTCCCTCGATATTGTGCCAGCTGCTCCGACCCCCTCCCCTCGGAGACTTTAGATGCTCTTTGGTGAAATCCACAGGGCCGTGTGCTGGGATTCAGCGGGATTGCAGGGAATCTAAGAACTACCTTCACAGGATTGTGTCTTTCCCATCTGTAAACATAGAATATCTATTTATTTAGTTTTTCCCTAATTTTTTACATCAGGGTTTTATGGTTTTGCTCATGTAGATCTTGTGTACATTTCTTTTAGATCTCAATCTAAGTGTTTTCTATTTTGGTGGCTATAGTCTAATTTCAAATTTTATTTGTTCATCATTAATATGTAGAAAAACAATTGACTTTTGTATATTAACCTTGTAAACCCTATCCTTGTTTAATCCCTTATTATTTCAGAAGTTTTATTTTGTCTGTTTTATTTTTTATTTTTTATTTTTATTTTTTTTAGGATTTTCTGCCTAGAAAATCATGCCCATGTAGAAACAGACAATTTGCTTTATCTCTTTCTTTCTTTCTTTCTTTCTTTCTTTCTTTCTTTCTTTCTTTCTCTTCCTTCCTTCCTTCCTTCCTTCCTTCCATCAGTATAACTTTTATTTCTTTTTCTCTTATTATTGCATCAGCAAGGTCTTCCCATGTGACATTGAGGAGAAACACAGAGAGAGAACACCCCTGCCTCGCTCCGATCCCAGCAGGACAGCGTCTAGTCTCTCACTGTGAAGTGTGCGTGAGGCTGCTGATAGGATTTTTGTACATTTTCTCTATCAAGTTGAGAAAGTTTCCTTTTTTCCTGATTATGGGAAAATTTTATTCATGAATGGATATTGGATTTTTCACATCCTTTTCTGCTTTAATTGTACCAATCATGTGATTTTTCTTGTTCAGGCTGTTCATGTAATAAATTACAATAATTCATTTTTTGAACCAGCATTGCATAATTGGGATATATTTCCCCGGGTGGTTGTGCCTAACTCTTCCTATACAAATGCTGGAGTCAAATTGCTAATACTCAACTTTTGTATCATGTTCATTTACACTTTTGGTATCTATGTTCCTCTAGATATTTGTCTGTAGTCTTTATTTTTGTCATGTCTTTACCTGGTCTTGGTATTAAGGTAATGGTCGCCTCACTGAATGAGTTGATAAGGTTTTCCTGGGATTTTATTTTTGGAAGTGATTGTAGAGAATTGGTGTCACTTATTCTTCAACACTTTTGCAGAATTTTCCCCTAAAGCTTTCTGTTTTGGAGGGTTATTATTGCTTCAGTGCATTTAGAAGTTACAAGCCTATTTAGAGTGTTTCTTCAGTGAGTTCTATAGGCCACGTGATATTTCATGGCAACCCACTGTGTGTGTTAATAGTCATTATGAACACCTTTTATAATTCTGTTAATTCACTATTTATATTTAGTTATTTCAACGTGCCCTCGATTCTTACCCTGCGCTTTGCCTCTCCCTCGAGAATAAGGTTCAGTGAGTACAGAGCTCAGCATTGAATTTTTAATGAGAACCACCACAGAGAGCAAAGGAGACCTACACAGCCTGTTCACAGACCCGAAGGCTCAATAGTGTGAAGGACCCATTCCCCACAGTGGATGAATGAATTCAGCTCAATCCTAATAAAACTCTCAGCAGGGATTCCTGTCGATGTCGACCAGCTGATTCTAAAGTTCAGATGGACAACAGAGAACCTAGAAGAGCCACCATCATTGTGAAGAGGAGCACGGTTGAGACAGGCACACGACCCAACACCACGACCTCCTGGGACCCGCAGTGAACAAGACCGCGTGTGCTGGTGAGAGAATGGGCACATGCCGTCGATGACGCAATAAAGGAACCCCAGGACCGGCTGACACAGCCGCTGATCGGCATTATGGGAATGCCACGGGGATAGTGATGATTCTGACACAAACACAGTGACTTTCAGGAACATATTTCGTTTGTTTATTGAACAGGTACGATTTCTCCCAACTCTGGATATTTGTGTTCCTGGACAAAATAACAGTATAGGACAGAAAAGCAGAGACTGGACATTTTGAACACAATGACAATCCAATCTTCTGTCTTCAGGTCACACAGTGGGCACATTCATACTTCCTCCATAACAAACAGGAATCGGATGTAAAAGCAGGAGGCGTCTGATCCTCACAGCAGTGTAGAGTGAGGAATGGACATCCCTCGGAGGAAAGCGTTAATTTTCAATGTTTTGTTGGAGGCGCAGGGTGTGCTGGGGGGGATGTTCTAGCAGCAAGAGGAATAGCAGCGTCGGTAGCAGCCACAGCCGTAGCCAGAGCCGTAGCCACAGCCATACCTGGATCCATACCCACAGCCGTAGCCACAGCCATAGCCAGAGCCATATCCACAGCCATAGCCAGAGCCGTAGCCACAGCCATAGCCTGAGCCATAGCCACAGCCATAGCCAGAGCCATAGCCACAGCCATAGCCAGAGCCGTACCCACAGCCATATCTAGATCCACATCCACAGCCATAGCCACAGCCATAGCCAGAGCCATAGCCAGAGCCGTAGCCACAGCCATAGCCAGAGCCATAGCCAGAGCCGTAACCACAGCCGTAGCCACAGCCCCCGTAGGAGTTCCCGTAGTAGTTGCAGCACATGCTGGCAGAGGATGAGGGTTCGGTTGAGGCGAAGAGGGACGTTTCTGAATGTGAGTGTCCTCTCCCACCCTGGCAGCTTTATATACGCCAGGAGGGGCCGGAATGCCATCACGTGTGTGACTCACGCGGGAAATGCTCACTGACTGCCCGGTATGTGCAGGTCACGCCTGTCGGTGGATCATGAGAGGACTCGGTCGTTAGCGGCCCATTAGTGTGGAGTCTCTCACTTTTACTGGGAAGCGTGTTTGTGTGGTGTCGCCTGGGCCGTGTCTTGAGTCGATGACACGTCAATGGGAACAGTGCCCACGGATGATCTACTCCCAGGACACGTGGTTTCAGAACTCCGTCCTGGATTCCAGGTTCTGGGACGGGGGGCGTGTCTGTGTGGAATGAGCCCATTAATTAGCTCCACTCACTGCCTTGACCAGCAAAGGAATTGCTACCTAGTCCGTAGTCCCGTGGTTGGCAAACTTCAGCTCGCAAGCCACGTGCGGCTCTCTGGCCCCTTGAGTGTGGCTCTTCCACTAAATACCACGGCCCGAGCGAGTCTATTTTGAAGAAGTGGTATAAGCAGAAGTTTATGTTAAAAAAATGTGGCTCTGAAAAGAAATTTCAAGCATTGTACTGTTGATATTTTGCTCTGTTGACTGATGAGTTTGTCCACCACTGTTGATCTCCTTGGGGTGCAGTGCTGGCCGCGCAGACACTGCGGATTTCCTGGCGGTGGGGTCCTGTCCATCCAAGTTCATGAAGATGCTGGCTGGGTCATGACCTGTTTTCCCCCGAGGGCCACTCCCCAGGACATCTGTGTCTGCGCTGGGGGGGCCATTCTGTTCTACCCAGAGTAACCCCCACACAGATCGTCCTCACAGTGATCTTGTTGGACGTGGTTCGAGCACAGTCCCCTCCGCCATTGCATCTATTGGACAGTTCCTATCAGAAGAAGGCTCCATGATTAAGCTTGTCGAAACCGGTCTGGCTCAGTGGAGAGAGCGTCGGCCTGCAGACTGAAAGGTCCCGGGTTCGATTCCGGTCAAGGGCATGGACCTTGGCTGCGGGCACATCCCTAGTAGGGGATGTGTAAGAGGCGGCTGATGGATGTTTCTCTCTCTCTCATGGATGTTTCTGACTTTCTATCCCTCTCCCTTCCTCTCTGTGAAAAAAATCAATAAAACATATATTTTTAAAAAGGAGACACCTGTTCTCGTTACTAAACATCATTCTGGCTTTCAAACAGCTGGTCCCCGCAACCCCGCACCCAGAAGAAGCTGGCTGTTGGGATCTGTGAAGGATGGACTTCCTCTTGTCTATGGAGAAAGGGAGGTTGGAAGCGGCCAGACGCATCCCTGCTGTTGAAAGACACCCTGCTTATTGGGGGCGGGGGCAGGCGGTGCTCGAACTCTGTGGAGGGGACACAGCTGTCTCACCACTCACGATGCTGAACACTGAGACGAATACTGGGTAAAACAAAACTGAACACCAACTGTCATCCTATAGAATAAAAGGCTAATATACAAATCGACCGAACAACAGAACGACTGGTCGCTGTGACAGTCTTGGCAGTGTGCAGCGACCAGGACTGGGCCCTGTGTGAGTACCCTCTGTGCATCACCGCATACCAGAGCATGTCAGTCTGCCCAGGCTGTAACATAGTTTCACAGAGCGGCTGATAAACAACAATTCTACCCTGAAAGTTCTGTAGAATGGAAGTCTGAGGTCAGCTCTTTCTTAACCCCCAGCCCCAACCCCAACCCCAACCCCAGGATATTTTTTCCGTAGATTTTTATTTATTTTTATTTTTAAAAAGTGTATGTTATTCATTTTTTTACACAGACGAAGGAAGAGAGTGAGAGAGAGTGAGAGAGACAGCGAGAGACAGAGAGAGATTTAGAAACATCATGGGATAGAAACATCAATGATGAGACTCAAGGAGGCAGATGCTCAACACAGGAGCTGCCCCCTGGGGGTCAGTGCACTCCCACAGAGGGGGCGCCGCTCAGCCAGAAGCTGGGCTCATGGCTGGTGAGCACAGCGGCGGCAGGTGGACATCCCCCAAGGGGTCCCAGACTGCGGGAAGATGTGAGCCAGGCTGAGGGACCCCCACCCCCACGAACAAGTGCACGAATTTTGTGCACCAGACCTCTAGTTGGAAAATAAAGACTATCCTTCAGGATCTCAATACATTAGAAATTTGAGGGTGCCAGACAAGGCCCCAAGATGCCTTGCCTATGAAATCATCTCACTTAGTTCTTAGGAAGGGCATGTGCTTTTAATTACCGGCTGTCTAGAAATTCTGTTTGTGTGCTTTTCTCGGTGAGAATAAAACCTGCAATTGTTCAATGATTTGTCACAGAACTTCCAGAACTGTGTGACCGTGACTAAGGCATTGTTCCTTTCTTGTTCCCAGTGGAGTCTTTATCGAACCCATAATAATTCCAGCAAATTAACATAATTACTGCGTGCATTTGGAGTAAGCTACCACTAGGTGTCAGGAGCGGTCATTTGCTTTAAGCAGGAAAAAGGTAAAATTTTCATTAACAACAACAACAACAACAAAGATAGCCAGATATTTAAAAGGCAAAACAGGGTGAAAACAAGAGCACCAAACGTCTTCTGAAATAACGAACAAATTGAAAGAATTACCAGGTCCGAATGTATTGCTGCATGTTGATAAAAGGGCGATCTCTCTCTATAAAAGCCCAGCGACTGGAACGGTGGAACTACCGGAACGACTGCGATGACTGGTGGCTATGATGTGCACTGCGGCCGAAAACTGGCCTGATCGGACCCAATCGCCCCCCCCCCTTCCGGCTGGCCCGGCCCCCGATCGGCCCCCAACACCTTTGTTGTGAGCCAAATTAAGAAATGCCCGCTGATTTCATTAATAGTCAACATTCAGGCTGAGTCACCTACTGACTCGGCAAACCTGGCCGGAGGAAGGGGGGAAGGAGGGAGGGCAGGGAGGAGGGAGGGAGGGGAGAAGAAAGGGCGGGGGAAGGAGATGGTAACCAACACAGCAGCTCAATGACAGGAGCCTTAACCGTCGGAGGGAGGTTACCGCGCCCGAATCAAAAGCACACGAATGGAGTCCAGGAGCGACGGGAATGCCCAGGTTCAGTCCCAGAAAGTGAGGCCAAATGAAGAGCATCACCCCAACCACAGAGGGAGCTGTCTTCCCCGTGGCCATCCCCGCCCCCGATAGGCCCCCAACACCACCAGCAGGGGGCCAGCCGGCCACTGACTCGGACCCTTCCTCCAGCCAGCCCTACCCCCAATTGGCCCCCAAACACCTCGATCGGGGGTAGGGCCAGCTGGTCAACCTCCCACGGCTCCTCCACCCCAATGGCCCCACCGCTGATCGGCCCCCAACACCCTGATCAGGGATGGGGCCAGCTGGTCAACCTCTCACAGCCCTTCCACTCCATCGGCCCAGACTGATGGGCCCCCACATCCCAATCAGGGGCAGGGCCAGCTGGCCAACCTCCCAAGACCCCTCCATTCCACTGGCCCCACCCTCGATCGGCCCCCAATACCCTGATCAGGGTCAAGGCCAGCTGGCCAACCTCCCATAGGCCCTCCACCCCATTGGCTCAGCCTGATGGGTCCCCATTGGACTGGGCTGGCTGGACTCCACCTGTGCCCAAATTCATGCACCGGGCCTCTAGTTGGTAATTGGTAATAAAGTGACAATTCTTGTCAACTCTGAGCCAAATATTTGAGCTTGAAATGATAGGAAGTGAAATATCAGAAATAATCAAATTACAGAGGAATGAAACTGATGTTAGATAATTTATCATGCGACTATACATTTAGGAGAAAAATACATAGTGAAATTAAAAAAAAAAAACCGTTGATGCTATAGAATGACAGTAATTTTCTTAACCATTTTTCTCCAGTAATTTGTATAATATTCAGAAAAATAGCAAATATATTCTGTGTTTCAGAAAAAGCTCAATAACTTACAAATATTGTATTTGTTAACCCAGGATGATAAAACATGAGAAAGACTGGTTTAATAAAAACTTTATTGAAATACTAGTATGTATTTTAATTAAGTACTGAGTAGAAGAAAAAATCAAAGATAAGACAATAAAACAGGAAATCTGTTTTATTTCCTATAAAAATACAAATTTGTGTCTCAACATATAAAGTGAAACATGTGGTACTTTAAATATGTTCTTACTTAACATTAACAAAGGAATGAAATTAAAGATATATTTATGACGTTCAAAAGTTAGAAAAAGGCCAAACAGGTAATTACAAAGTGCATGGAAAGAAAAAGTAACAAAAATTAATGCAAACACTGAACATGAGACTATAGAAAGTTAGTAGGGTTGATAAATTGGTCAGTTGGTTGAAGAAATAAAAAAACGGAATAAAATCTATAATGCAAATTTTGTGTATATATGTATACAAAGTTAAATATAAGCAAGAAGATATAAAATGATCACAGAAGGGTTTTTTCTTACAAATTACAGGCCAACAGCATTCCAGAAGTATGCTAGTAAATGGGAAACATCCCAATAAAAGTCAGGCTTTACCTCTATAAATATTTCAAGAAGAAATGGGCAATTAGAGTAGTAATTATGGAAACAAATAAAAATTTATCCCATAAATCTTTCAAGGGTGTTATTTTTCTAGATCTTCAAAGGGTTACACAGACCAATATGGAAACACATTTTGTAAAGTTCACATTACTTTTGTACTTCAACTTAAAAGATAACTCAAAAGATAGCTACAAAGGTAACACCCTTTTTTATAGTCACAAAATTCCTGAAGAAAACACTGGGAAATAAATGAACATAAAGGTAAATGGAACATTTTGGTGTATTCTCATTAACTTTTAATTCTTTTTTTTTAAAGTATATTTTATTGATTTTTTATAAAGAGAAAGGGAGAGAGATAGAAACATTGATGAGATAGAAACATCGAGCAGCTGCCTCCTGCACACCCTCTACTGGGGATGTGCATGCCCTTGACCAGAATCGAACCCGGAACCCCTCAGTCTGCAGGCCGACGCTCTATCCACTGAGCCAAACCAGTTTCGGCTCATGAATATTTAATTCTAACCATGGTGCCATGCTATCTCTTTTAAAAATTTAAAATCTGCCCTAACTGGTTTGGCTCAGTGGATAGAGCGTCGGCCTGCAAACTGAAAGGTCCCAGGTTCATTCCGGTCAAGGGCATGTACCTTGGCTGTGGGCACATCCCCGGAAGGGAGCGTGCAAGAGGCAGCTGATCGATGTTTCTCTTTCATCGATGTTTCTGACTTTCTATCCTTCTCCCTTCCTATCTGTAAAAAATCAATAAAATAGATTTAAAAAAAATAAAAATTTAAAATCTACTGGAAAAGTTCTAATGTGGAAAACAATATTCTTTTTCTGAATAAAGAAGGTAATTTGGAAACCGCCCGCCCCCCCTCCCCAATCACACTGTGATATAGATTAGAACCCTCTTCTATTTACCGGTTGAAACTGGGAGGGCCGAGGTCATGTCTGTGTTTTACATTCTCACAGCATGAACAAGGCGGTGTGCCGTCATTCAAGGCTCCCGCACCTTCCCACGCGGTTTTCCGCCGATGCCCACATCCCCTCCGCGCCTCGCTTGCTCCATCGCTCGGGTCGACACTGCTATTGAAACTAGAAAAAGCTATCCTGTCTAAGAAAAGCCTAATACGCAAATTGCCCCCTAAACTGGGAGTTTGACCGCTCGCTATGATGTGTGCTGACCACCAGGGGGCGCGCGGGGGGGCGTACAGAACATGGTGGGCGTCAGCGATGTGGTGCTGGCAGCGGGTGGCAGTGGAGGCGCTGCCGGTCCCAATGGGCCCCGGCGAGAGCAGGACCCCGGCGGGATGAGGAGCAGGGGAGCAGGCGGCACGGGGCCGCGGCGGACGGGAGTGGCCCAATCGCCCTCAGACAGTGACCAGTGGCAGTGGCGGGGGCAGGGCCGCTGCGGGGGCTGGGTGGGGGCCCGATGACTCAGGCAGAGAGGGGTGCAGGGGCTCAGGGGCCCAGGTGCTGCTCAGGGCCCAGAGGTCAGCTGGGACCTGCCCTCCCACGCCAAATGCTTGCGCTCCGATCGCCGGCCTGGCCTAGAGACCGCACCTGTGCACGGATTTTGTGCGCCGGGCCTCCAGGTGTTTAGTGCGGCTGGTGTGCACGGAAGGAAGCCTTTGCGTGGACCATGTCTGTGTTATGACTGTCCACCCCGTGGTCGCCTTTCGCTGCTCTCTCCGGCAGTGGGTTGGATTGTCTTGTTTTTTTTTTCCCGAGTGTGACCCCTTAGGGACATTTACAATAGTCACCTTCCACGGCGTCCGCTCTCGGTCTCTGTATTTTTCAGGCGCGGTGACTTCCCCTTACAGAAAGGGGACCTGTCGCCGTGGCAACTGGAAATCCTCGCCCCGCGTCGGCGCCCCTTGCAAAGCCCACGCGTGTGGCTCTCACACGCACGGTGACATTGACCGGAGCACGGAGCCGGAAGCCGCCGTCTCGGAAAGGACAGAGGTCGGGGCGGTTCCTTTCTCCGCAGCAAAACGTGCCGAGTCCCCCGATCACGAAACGGTTGGCCTTTGTCTTTCCCACGTGCGAGCGCCGCTGGGGTCACGCCGGGATCACCATCCAGAGATTTGGCATCAGATATTTCAAAAAGCCTCCACCCCTAAAATAATTAAACGTGCCCTGGCCGGTGTGGCTCAGTGGACGGAGCGTCGGCCTGCGGACTGAAGGGTCCCGGGTTCGATTCCGGTCAAGGGCATGGACCTTGGCTGCGGGCACATCCCCGGTGGGGGTGTGTGTGCAGGAGGCAGCTGATCGGTGTTTCTCTCTCATCGGTGTTTCTGACTCTGTCCCTCTCCCTTCCTCTCTGTGGAAAATCGATAAGATACATTAAAAAAGATTAAGTGTGTTTGTCTCCAATCACCCGCCGCGGGAAGACGCTGACCCGGCCGAGGACATAACTTCCTTGCCGCTTTCATGCATCCCTGTCGTTCTCTATCGCACGGCAGCGCACGGGGACGCGGGGACGGAGTTCATTCACAGAACGCGCCCATTCCTGGCGGTTCTGCGGGCGTGGGAGACAGATGCCTGCAGATTATAAAGCAGCTCGGCTGTGTGGCCCGGCAGGCAGGGGCGGGCAGAGCTCACTACATGGACACAGGTGACCTCTGGCACTTAACTGCACGGACCCTCCCAGTGTGCTGCTGTGGCTTCCCGTGGCCCCTGCAGACGTGGGGAAACGGTTCTTGGCGTGTCTTCCCGTGGCCCCTGCAGACGTGGGGAAATGGTTCTTGGTGTGTCTTCCCGTGGCCCCTGCAGACGTGGGAAAACGGTTCTTGGCGTGTCTTCCCATGGCCCCTGCAGATGTGGGAAAACAGTTCTTGGCTTGTCTTCCCGTGGCCCCTGAAGACATGGGAAATGGTTCTTGGCATGTCTTCCCGTGGCCCCTGCAAACGTGGGGAAACGGTTCTTGGCGTGTCTTCCCGTGGCCCCTGCAGACATGGGAAATGGTTCTTGGCGTGTCTTCCCGTGGCCCCTGCAGACATGGGAAACGGTTCTTGGCGTGTCTTCCCGTGGCCCCTGCAGACGTGGGAAAACGGTTCTTGGCGTGTCTTCCCGTGGCCCCTGCAGACGTGGGAAAACAGTTCTTGGCGTGTTTTTCTCTGGGGGAGGGTTTTAGTCTGAAACATTCAGGGAGTCCCTACGAGAGAGGGTGAGAAGTGACTCATCCACCAAGGACAGGCTTAGAGACGAGTGCAGAAACAGACTTCTCAATACACCCACTTCCTACACGTGTGTTACGTTGTTGCTATGACACGTGTGGTGTCTGTCGCACACGCATCATTTGCATACTTGCTTTCCCTGACGAGCGTCTTTCAGATCTGGTGCGGATGAAAGGCAGTGGCAATAAAACCCAGCCCCGAAGCCACATGAAAACAGCGGCTGTGCGTGATCTAAAACCACGACCGGCAACCAAACACCCGAACAGCACAACGAAAGGGAGACCCAGAGCCGTGTCGGCTGGGCACTGGCGTCTCTCCCAGACGGGCTGGTGAGGGCAGGCAGGGCCTGGGAACCCTGCCCCGCGCCTGGGGTTTCCGGGCGACAGTGATGTCGGCCAAGAGGTGACATCATTCTTCCAAAGCCGCCCTGTGAACTGTGTGGTTTCCAGCGGGGCACCGCCAGGAGCCGGTCCCGAGCCGGCGTGTGGCTGCAGGACGACAGGCGTGTGACACCGCAGGACTCCAGGGGCAGCGGCGAGGAATCCGCACGGACCGGCGCCGCCCCGATGAGCACGCCGTTCGCGACGCAGTCCCCACAATTGGCTGGGGCCGCCACGCCCCTGGCTGGGGACCATAAAAGGCCCCCGCGGAAGCCAGAGGAGCAGAGTCTGCAAACAGCCCCTGATCTGCACCTGTCCCCCGACACCATGAGCTACTACGGCGGCTACTACGGAGGCCTGGGCTACGGCTGGGGCGGCCTGGGCTGCGGCTACGGCTGCGGCTACGGCGGCTTCGGCGGCTATGGCGGCTTCGGCGGCTACGGCGGCTACGGGTACAACTGCTACCGGCCCTGCTGCTACGGGAGGTACTGGTCCGGCTGCTACTGAGACACCTGCTCCTCTGAGATTCTGGAGGGATGAGCAGTCCTGGGCCCCTGTGATGGCCTTGGACCTCAGCACCCAGCACCCACCATCTAGCACCCAGCACCCAGTACCCAACATCAACCTGAATAACCCAGCACCCAGCACCCAGCACCGACCTGACAAACCCAGCACCCAGCACCCAGGACCTAGCCCAGCATCCAGCACCCAGCACCCAGCACCTAGCCCAGCATCCAGCACCCAGCACCCAGCACCCAAGCCCTAGCACCCAGCACCCAGCACCCAGCACCAGCACCAGCAGGACCCAGCACCCAGCACCGAACTGACAGACCCAGCGACCTTGGGGCTGGAACGGGGCTGGGGGCACAGTGTGGGGAGTGACTCCCCCAGGGGGACCCATGTTCTAGGGGTACCCCCTTCCAATGGTCATGGATGTGGGAGGATTCACTCTCCATTAAACTTCCTTCCCTCAGCATTGGAATGTGTCCTCGTTTCTTGTCCGTGTTGCATGGAGGGGCTTTGTCTATGTGCACACAGCAGGTGGAAGTCCACATGTGTCTGTCTGTCTGTCTGTCTGTCTGCAGCGTGTCTGATTGCAGAGTGTCTGTCTTCAGTCTGCCTGTAGTGCATGTCTGTCTGTCTGCAGTGTGTCTGTCTGTCTGTCTGCAGTCTGTCTCTCTGTCTACAGTGTGTCTGTCTGTCTGTCTGTCTGTAGTGTGTCTGTCTGTCTGTCTGCAGTGTGTCTGTCTACAGTGTGTCTGTCTGTCTGCAGTCTGTCTGTAGTGTGTCTGTCTGTCTGTCTGCAGTGTGTCTGTCTACAGTGTGTCTGTCTACAGTGTGTCTGTCTGTCTGTCTGCAGTCTGTCTCTCTGTCTGCAGTGTGTCTGTCTGTCTACAGTCTGTCTTCAGTGTGTCTGTCTGACTGAAGTTTGTCCGTCTGTCTGCAGTCTGTGTCTGCAGTGTGTCTGTGTCTGTCTGCAGTGTGTCTGTCAGTCTGCCTGCAGTCTGTCTCTCTGTCTGCAGTGTGTCTGTCTGTCTGCAATGTCTGTCTACAGTGTGTCTGTCTGTCTGTCTGCAGTCTGTCTGTCTGTCTGTAGTGTGTCTGTCTGTCTGTCTGCAGTGTGTCTGTCTGCAGTGTGTCTGTCTACAGTGTGTCTGTCTGCAGTCTCTCTGTCTACAGTGTCTCTGTCTGTCTGTCTGTAGTGTGTCTGTCTCTCTGCAGTGTGTCTGTCTGTCTGCAGTGTGTC